>CAMKVN010002136.1:0-14833 GCA_946474995.1 Funneliformis geosporum
CTTGATTTGAATTTGATCAAATTGAATCAAACATTGATTTGGATTTGATCAAATAAATCATTCTTTGATTTGAATTTAATCAAATCAAATATTCAAATATCAAATCGAATTGCAGAACCCTACTAGCTATTATGTTTTTCTTCCAGCTTTATTTTGGGATTCTATACTTAAAATGATTGGATTTAAGATTGAACTTCTTACAGATATGACTATACATGATTTTATCAAAAACTCCAAATGTGAAATAGTTATGGCCTATCAAAAATATTTTAAGACAAATAATTCTAAAATAGGTGAAGACTATAACTTATCCAAACCCACAACATGGATTACATATGTAGATGTAACAAATCTTTATGAGCATCTTTCATTAATATTACTATACCTATAGAGGTTATTCAAGCTGACTTATGTTATATGCCTTATGATCAAATTGGAAATAAAATTTATAGATTTGCGCTTAATTGTGTAAATATTGCTACTTATACAAAATAAACCTATTCCTTAATGAAACGTGATTCTGCTAGTATTGCTATAAGCTTTAAGAAACTTTTTAACTCCTAAAAATATACATTTATTTGGCCTAAAAAAGATCTTATAGTAAATGGGAGTATTGAATTTTAGGGTGATATTATTTGATTAATAAATAAATATGATATCAATATTCTAATACAGTAACACTTCCATAAGTGCACGCATTTGGGGTTGAGCATGCACGTGCATTTAGAGAGGATGTGCACTTAAAGAACAGCCAATAAAAAAATAGATATTATTACACAGGTATAATAACCCGATAGAACTATAAATTCAAATTCAGAGATTAAACTTTTTTATTTATTTAAAACTAAAAAACGAACTATTTTTCCAGTTCAATACATTTTACATAAATGGCACAAATTACAAGCTAAGTATTATATCTTATGAAAATATATGTCAATGTTAGTTTGCTGCATTAAGCTTGTTTTTTTAACTTTAAAGAATTTTTCAATCTTTTTTACTAGCCTTACATATTCTTCTGCATTATCCTGTTGGAGTATAAACGTGTATATAGTTCTAAATTAGCAATTGCAGTGCTAGTACTAATAATAGGACTCTCGCAACTATCGTCCATTTCTTCTGGATTATTATTTTTTTCGTCAGTATTCTTAAAGAGATATGCAAGTTCTTCAATAATTTGATCATCTTTAGGGACTTTGTAAGTAACATTCTCTTCAGAAATGTTAAGAAACTCTTTTAATGGCATTGGATGGGAGAGATTAAAGGCTTGAAGTGCATCCGCAATATCATTAAGCATCAAACTTTCATCTTGATGGATATTTTTTGAATCATTACTCAAATCTGTATCTGTATTAGAAAGAATTTTTGTATGATATCAGCAGTTACAAATGATTCTAGTTTTAACCTCATTCCAGGCTTTAATGATAAAATGAATTACCTGTAAGACATTCATACGTAAATCTTCCGCATAGTTACCTATTTCCACATGTTGCAGCAACAAGCTTTTAAAGATAAGTAGTTAGATTTTAAATGCTTGATATTAATATATGCCAAATTTAATATAATATATCTTATCACACATGATAATAACAATAGTTTCTTTTAAAGGTCATGATTATTTCAGTGTCCATTGGCTAAATTTTTGAAGTCGTATTCGGAGGTAAAAACAAACATCAGTGTATTGTAAAGAAAGGCCAATTAATTTATGGCTAGAACAGTTGTCATGAAGTAGCAATACACGTTGGCCTTGATGTTTTAGACCAACTTGACGATCAAATTCCCAAATCTACTCTTGAAAAAATGACATAATCATCCAGGCTTTAGCATTGTTATGGTATGTCATAGACATATTTTGAATATTTATATTTTTAAAACAACGTGATTTTTCATATTTGCCAATTATTAAAGAATCTAATTTGTGTGAGCCATCAGAATTTACACATAATCAGGGTTGGGAATTTTGTATGTACTAGATAAAATTACCACTGTACTTGTACTGTATTTGTATTAATTTTATATTAATTATTATAATGTATTAACTGTACTAACTATACTAATCATTGTACTAACACTATACTTCCTAACCCTGCACATAATTGCAATCAAAAGACGTTCTTTATTCACTTTATGTTCAGCAAGACGTTTGGTTGCAAGTGTTCAATTGGGTTCTAACCTACAAATATAATCATGCAAAATAAGTATATTTTTTTAAGGTTTATTTTCTTAATTTTTTTTATATTACTAAAATTTACCTATAAAACAATCCAGTTTCATTATAAATTCTCTTAGGAGGATAACTGGAACAACGTTCTCTTAATAAGGGCAAGCATTAATAATAGTAGCTTTATCAGCAGATGAAGCTTCTCCTTTAAGCTTTCGTTAATGAATACCATTGTGATCTTTAAACTTTATGAAGCCATCCTGAGGAAAATTGTAATGTATCTTGAGGAATTTCTAATCTATCAGCAAGCATTTTGGCTTTTTCAATAAGTATTGCATCGCTTAAAACCGTTTGATGCTTGTAGTTTAAAACAAATTCCTTAAGCGCAAGCTCAAGTTCTGGATAGGAAACGGGTTTATGTCGCTTTTATTTGGACTAATTATTTCTAAACCAATTTGTTTTTCTGCTGTTTGTAGGATACGAAAAATGGTACTTTCATTAACTCTAAGACTCCACTGTTCTTCAATCCAATCAACATATTGAGCCTGAGTTTTTTTATTATCATGAGCGTAAATGCAAAGGTCTTACTTTTAAAGTTCAGTGAGAGTAGTTCTTTTAACTTTAAGAGACATTTTTTTAGAAGCATATAATTGATTCTAATATTATTAAATAACATGGTAACAATTGGAGAATAAGTAGAAGTTACATTGAAACTGTGTAAGTTTCTTATTTTTCTTTTCTTAATTTAAACATATGACAGAATCTAATTATTCTTTTTTGTAATACTTCCAACAATCTACTTTCTTATTTTAAGGGGTTTGTTTATTCATTATCATATGTTATTTCTCTGTAAGTATAATTATCTCATAAAATCGTTCCTAAATCTTCTCCAACTAATACTAATTTGGATTAATCACAATAGATTAAGCTAGGATATAATATTTGTTTATACACTTATCATAGTTCGTTGGGTAGTTCGTTGGATTACACTCAATAAATTTAAGAAATCCTTTTTGCAAATGTTTTGGGCCAGATCAAAAATCTTTTTTCAATAGTTAAATATATTATCTAATATAATCATATATATATAAAGTTATTTAAATTATTTATGCAAATTTATCATCGGGTAATATATTTTACTTTTAAAATTTGGGAAACAAATTTAAAAAAAATTAACCCATGACCAGATAGTAATCTCTGATTGGTCATTTTTATATGATCATCACGTGCATGTATTTATATAGGGTATTTCAATATACCCAGAACTTGGAATTACTGAATTACTTGCATGTGTAAAACATAGAAGGTAAATCTTGAGTTTGGGACTGAACTACAGTGTGTATATAGAGAGGGTGTGCACTTATAAAGGGTGTACTTATAGAGGTGTTACTGTAGCTAATTCTAAAGAAAATATGGGTATTGTTGAAAGGTTTAATAATACATTACAAGAATAGTCATTTATTATTCAAGATGCTGTTAATATAAGATTACCTATATCAGAATGTTGTCAAACTTGAATTAGAAACCTTCCAATTTTTCTTGAGAATCTTAATAATTCTGTGACTCGTCTTCTAGGTATTTCTTCTACTAATGCATAAAAACTGAAGTATGTTTATGCAAAACCTTTTAAATCTCAAAATGGATCTATGAGATTTGATAAGAAACAATCAACTTATGATGTTCTTGTAAGATATTTACTTAAATCAGGTGAATTTGAAGGTGAAAAAAAACATGTTGGAGATATGATTTGGTCTTCACATGTCTATTATATCTGTGAATCTTTAGTACAAAAAAATCAGCCAATCTTATACTGGCTGAAAGATAATGAAGGTAATAGCCTGAAAAGATCTTTTGTAAGAGAAAGACTGATAGTTATTAATGAAGCTCAGCTATAATCTCAATAAATACTTAGTAATTAAGAAAGTCTATCTCTTCATCAACCTATGTTTTAGTAAAGAAATGATCTTTGGCTAATTTATAGTATAATTGATATAGATCTATTATAGCATTAAGAATTTTTGGATCTTTTCCATACCAAGATTTATAGTCATTTATACAGTAAACTCTTAATATAACGAATTCTAGGATCTGGATATCAACTTCGTTATAAGTTTATAATGAATTTTTTAAAGAATTTAATTGGCTAGTTCACTATAGTAAGGTAATTTTAATATATTTGATTTAAAAATTCGCTATATCAAGGGTTCGCTATATCAAGATTTGACTGTAATACTATAATATTTATCCTTATTTGAAAACAATTTTTTTGCATTTTCTAGAATATATTCATCAGAATCTTTTGCCTAATGCAATTTTTTTACCTGCTTTTTATAACTTTGCATGAATTTGCCATCCTTTAGCCTTCTATAATATATTTTTGCTTTGACTACATTTATTAATACCTGTTAAACTTCCTGGAAGATAGGCTTAGTTTCAGATAATTGAATTTGTGTACTCATAGTGAAAGTGCTTGATTTTACTATATAATATAAACTTTTTATTTTAATTAATTATTTTAATTATTTTTGTATATGAAAAATAATTACATTATGTATAATGAATATACTTGTTCCTTTATATACTTCTCGGTAAAATTTGTGGTTGATCTTATATACATGAACAAAGATATTCTATTCATTAGAAATATGTTATAAAGTTAGCTAATAAGCAATCTACTTCTTGTAGTGAATATGATAGACTTAATAGATCAGCTTCTGATTGATGTTCTGATCATATAAAAGGGTTTTATATCTCCTAATACTATAACAGATTACGTTCTAAGGCTCTAATAAATAGTAAATAGTTTATTAAAATTTTGGTATCCTATTCAGAATTTTGGTATTCTATTTGAAATTTTAGTATCCATTACCTTTTTTTTGACTTAGCATTTATGAGAAAGAAATGACTCTAGAATTGATTCTTATATATTGTGAAATTAATGGTATACTGAAATAAGATTTATAACTTTTAAACTTTATTGTATACATACAGAATTTTGGTACCTACTTCAAGATGGATACCAAAATTATGATCTTGCTAGATAAAATCAAATTAACTTTAGAATTAATTCTAGGATATCATGAAATATGGTATATATTTTAGGCTTACATGGTCAGATTTCTTGATTTTTAATAGCCTCTCTAGAGGCAAGCAGAATGCATAAAAGTTATTATTTACATTGGGTTTGCAATATCAGGTCTAACTCAAATCATGTTACTTCATTCTTTGATTTTTGATGATCCCTTCAGAGGTAAACAGAATAGTAAAATTTTTTGATATATTATTTGAGATTAAAATCAGGTTAGAATGGCTATATCAAATAATGTAATTCTTGGTATCTGACAGGTTAATTTCTAATCAAGTTCAATACCAACATCTTTGATAGCTAGATTTGAGCCAAATCGTGTAAGAAGCTTGAATTCAATAATTGATTCATATAGCTAGAATTAATTTGTAGGCAGTTAGAAAACTTTCTGTGCACTATTTGAAATTTTTGCCTGAGAACTCCCATTTTAACCCTACTTTATATCTCATCTAATTGAATCATCTGAAAAAATAAATATTAAATTAATCTTTATCTTTTATAACTTTTCAAACCTTTAATTAGAATTTAAGTCTAAAGATAAGTCCTATAAAGTAAAATTTTAATTAATTAATTTTATTAAAAAAATCAAGCATATACTAATTAATCTTACTTTTTTGTAGTTCTTTAATCAGAATTCATTAAGTTTAGAGGTAAGTTTTATGAAAGAAAAATTTATTTAATTGATTTTATTAAAAAATATATATTTACTAACTAATTTTACTTTTATGTAGTTTTTCAATAGAATTCATTAAGTTCAGAGATAAGTTCTATGAACAAAAATTTAATTAATTAATTTTATTAAAAATATATATTTACTAATTAATTTTACTTTTTTATAGTTCTTTAATCAAAATTTATTAAGTCTGAAGTTAGGTTTTATGAAGAAAAAATTAATTAATTAATTTTATTAAAAAAATAATTTAACTAATAAAACTTACCTTTTTTAGTTTTTAAATTAATACTTCAAGTTTAGAGGTAAGTCTTATAAATGAAAAATCAATTAATTTAATTTTATTAAAAGATCAATAAAACTAATAAAGTTTATCTTTTGTAGTTTTTCAAATCTTTGATTAGAATTCTCAAGATTAAAGGTAAGTCTTATGAAGAAAACTTTAATTAATTTGATTTTATTATAAAAAAAATATAATAAAATTAACAAAACTTATCATTTTATAATTCTTTAAGCCTTTGATCAGAATTCTTTATATTTGAAGTTAAATTCTATAGAAGGAAAATTTGTTTAATATTTTTTAAAAAAATAAGTAATTACAAAATAAATATTAGAATCATCATATAATTATAGTATCATAGAATAATTAAATCATATCTTTAAGGATGATTAGAATAATTAAATTAATTGTATTATTTTAAGGATGATTAGCATCTTTTCATTATAGAATAATTGGATTATTTATATTATTTTAACATTATGTTTATTTATAAATAAGTCATGAATTCATTAATAATATTTTAAATAAAGTTTTAATAAATTGTAAAATGTTATACGTATTATTATATATATTAAATCCTTAATTCTTTAATATATCCTATATTAATGTTAAAATTAAATTAATTTCAAATACATAACTAATACATAATTTTGATACTGTACACTTTGCTTATTTGTAACTGCTAAAACTTATAGATATTATGCATTTTTATGATATTATAAATTTATAGCTTATAAACTTCACAAATATTAGAAGTTTTGCAAGTATTTGTAAATTTGCAGATGTTAAAAATCTTATAACAATTATGAATTTCATGAATATTAAAAGTCTTGCAGTATTTATTGAATTTTATGAATATGAGAAGCCTTATAGCTCTTATAGCTACTTATGAATATTATATCATATAAAATAAATATAAATATACAAGGAAAATATACTTACTTTCTTATTACTAGTTTTATATATAATAATATGTTACCTAAAAAAGAAATTCTAAGATACCTAAAATGTTAGTTCTATATTTATACTTATGATAAAAAAGAACTCAAACTCAATATATAGATTAAATTAAGAAGTTAAATTTCATGAATTCATTATTATAAGAATTTTATATAATAATGATAAATGATTTACCACTGAAATTGCTAATTCAGAAAAAAATAACATTGATCTGTTATTGTTTCAGAATTTGAATTAGTATTTAAAAAATTTATATTATATCATCAGCATCAAATCATATTAATTAATATAATACTAATTAAAAAAGCCAAACTTTTTGCTAGCAGATTAGGAATTGCAGAAGAAAAATTTACAATTTTCTTATGAATTTAAGAATCAAATAGAATTGATTAGGAAAAACTTTATGAAGAATCTGAATCTGCTGATAGTGCTATTATTATTAAGATTTTATTATTATTACATGATAAATATGTTAATTATTTTCTTAAAAAAATATATAATATGGATGAGATTGGACTTTTTATTGATTAAAATTAGATTAAACTCTAATTATAAAATAACTTTCTAAATGTAAAAAAAATAAAGAATATATTTCTATTGTATTTTATGTAAATATTAATAGTTTACATAAATTGAAACCTTTAATTATTGAAAAATATGTAAAATTAAGATATTTTAAAAATATTAATATTTTTAACTTTCTAATACTAGTAGAAATAATATATTTTATTACTTTTTAAAGTGCTGAATGTTAGCCAAAATATAGTCTAATTTCTACTGATCATTGCTAAAATAATCAGCATTTTTAGTTTATAGCTGATGTTACTCAATTCAGATGTTATACAAATAAATATTTAACATTAATAATTGGTAATTATTTGATATATTACTAGGCAAAATAATACAATTCGTCATATTTAAAATGTTAAAAGTTGGTCAAAATATAGTCTAATTCTGCAGATTATTACCAAAAAATCAGCATTTTAAATAAATAGAAAATCAGCTATTAATCAGCATTTATATTAAAAATTCTGCATAAATCAGTTTAAAATCAGTTAACAATTAGCAAAAATCAATTAAGCAAATATTTATAAAATTGAAACTAATAAACTCATTTTTTGTTTACAGTGAACTCTTGATATAACAAATTCTAGGATCTGGATATCAACTTTATTATAAGCTTATAATGAATTTTTTAAAGAATTTAATTGGCTAGTTCACTATAGTAAGGTAATTTTAATATATTTGATTTAAAATTCGTTATATCAAGGGTTCGCTATATCAAGGTTTGACTGTATTTATAATTTATAATTTTATTTTATTATTACATAATAAATTATTCAAAATGAATATATATTTTATTCAAAAAAAGATACATTTGATTTTTTAAGATAAGAAAAAATAAAGAAATCATTAGAAAACTATCAAAAAACTATTTTCAAAAGGCTAACTTTAATGTATTCCTAAAGAAAGTAAAGAAAATAATTAAAAATATTTCTAAAAGAATTACTTTAATGTATTCCTAAAATAAGTAAAGAAAAAATAAAGTAAACAGTTAGAAAATCCACTAAAAACTACTTTTAATTTACTTATTTTAATATATTTCTAAAGAAAGTAAAGAAAAAATAAAGAAAACAATTAGAAAATCTATTAAAACTACTTCTGATTTACTTATCTTAATGTATTCCTAAAAAAAGTAAAGAAAAAATAAAAACAGTTAAAAACTTACCAAAATATCATTTTTGAAAGGCTTACCAATGTATTTCTAAAAAAAAAGTAAAAAAAAATAAAAACAGTTAAAAACTTACTAAAATACCATCTTTGAAAGGCTTATCTTAATGTATTTCTAAAAAAAAGTAAAGAAAAAATAAAGTAAACAGTTAAAAAACTATTAAAAACCATCTCTGAAAGGCTTATTTTAATATATTCCTAAAGAAAGTAAAGAAAAATAAAGAAAAAAAGTTAAAATTCATTCAAAAATACTATCTGAAAGGTTTATCTTAGCTTTAAAAAGAAAATTTTTCTAAAAAAATCAAAGAAAAACAAAGAAAATGTGTCTAAAAGTCACTTTTAATTTGCTTATCTTAATTTCTAAATTAGAATTTTCTAAAGAAATAAGAAAAAAAAGGAAAATGTCACAAAAGTTACTTCTGTTTTACTTACCTTAATTCTAAAATAAAAATTTTCTAAAAAAAAAGAAAAAAGAAAGGAAAAGTTTGAATTTCTGCCCAAAAATCGCTTTACTTCATTAGAAAAAAAAAGAAAAAAATTTTTTCAGAATATTCTAAAAGATTATCAGTTTTTACTATAAACTAAACTAAAATTTCAATTAATCTGAAATTTAGATATTATTTATACTATTTATTATAAATGTTTCAAATGAATAATTTTCATTATTTGATTGCAAAATCAATGATATTTTGATCATTCCTAAAAACAATATAAAAATCATTTGAAAGGAATGATAATTTTGATCGTTTCTTATGAATGATGATAAAATCATTTGAAAGGAATAATAATTTAATTGTTTCTTATAAATAATAATAAAATCATTCAAAAGAAATAATGATTTTGATCATTCCTTACGAACAATAATAAAATTGTTCTTCATAATGATGATGCATTGTTCCTTTAGAGATGATTTCTATTATCTCTTTGGGAATAAATACAGTCATACCTCTCTATAGCGAATTTTTATATAACGAATTTTTTGGACAACTATATTAAATTTACCCTCGTTATAACGAACTAGCCAATCAAATTCTTTAAAAAATTCACTATAGCTCTATAGCGAAGTTGAAGTTCAGGACATAAAATTCGTTATATCAAGGGTTGACTGTATATTGTTTCTTTAGAATAATTTCTATTATTCCTTTAAGATGCATTGTATCATTCCTTTTAGTAGGGTTTTGATCCCAAATCTGATTAATTCAGATTAATTTATCAATTCAGATATTTTCAGATATCCTAATCTATAAAATTTGAATAGATGAATCTGATTATACTGCAGATTTAGGAGATTTAGGATGACAGATAATCTGGATTTTGATCCTTTAAATTAACTGATCTAACCAATAAAATTCAATACATTTTAATTGCAGAAATTATTTAGATTTGCTGAAATTAATAAAATTGTAACAAATTTTTGTGTGATGAAATTTATTACAAAACTTTAATAACTTTAATTTAAGTAGTATAATTTTTTGATGTTTTAGAAACTTTATTTAAATTATGTCAAATATTAGTGAGAAAATTTCTTTTTCTTCTTTTTTAACAAAAATGATAATCCCATCGAAATGAATAAATACACTGATGAAATATCATTAGAAATAAATTTCAAAAAATATTTTTCTTATCCTTTAATTCTAACTTTTCATCCTACCGTAGTCAGACCTAATAGTTTTTCTTAATTGATATATATTCTAAAAAAGCTTTTACGTGAATCTTTAATTTTTCTCTTTTGTACAAAACAAAATGAATACTAAAATTAAAATTAATAAACCTTCAAAAGGCAATAGAATTTGTCAAAACTTATTCCATTTTTGTATTTTTTACATATACTCCTTTTAAAAATGCTTTATATTGTTAACATGTGATTTTGGTAGATTGTTACAGTTAAACGAAATGTTCAAGTGTTGTTTCTTTTTAATGTATGTAGGGAATCTACTGATTTATTCCTAAGTCCTGGATTTATAACTGGTACCACTCAGACATATTCAAACTGTAATTCACTAAAACTTATATATTCACAAAGATTCATAACAGCTGTGATTGTTACGAAGGCTTAAAATATTACTTAGATTCACGAGGTTTATAATATCACTCAGATTGCAGCTTATTGTTAAGACTTATATATTACATAAACTTGTAGATTTCACTCAGATTGCAGCTTATCACTAAGACTTATACATCACATAGATGTTAAATATTATGTATCATTTATAAATCACACAGATGTAAATGATAAAACAGTTTATTGATAAAAATAAATAAATAAAGATTAGAGAATTATTGCACACAACCGAGTTGAATTCTCAATAAATAAAAGAAAAGAATAAAATATAAGAAGAATGTTAGCATTAAGCTAGAGGAAATCTAATTCCCTCCTTTCTACAAATTTTAAAATCTACAGTATTTATATCTTTTAATTACATATAACAATAAATAAAATATATTAAATAAATAAGTTATACTTATTATACTAATTATATCAACAATGTTGATAATATATTAATATCAATAATGTCAACTATATTAACAATGTCAAGAATATCACATAATACATATAGATCAATTTGTAGATCATCCAGTAGATCAATTTTGTATAATTATTTGTACAATTTCTTTAGTAGATCAATTTAGTGAAACATGCTGATCATTTATTTTGCCACATTTTCTTGTTAAAATAATTCTGCAATAATATTTCAAAGATTTTTTTGAAAATTTTACACTTAAAAAAATTTGTATTAATAGCGAACAATTCTAACTACTTTCTTGAAGATAATTTGAATGATAATGAAAATAATTATATTGATTAAGATAAAACTTCAACAAGTTTAATTGAAGTTAATAAAAAAGTTACAAATAAGAGGAAAAAAAGAAAAAATTTCAGCTTTACTAACGAGTATTTTGAACAAATTTTTGATTCAAAAACTGGTGACAATTTATGTATTTGCAAAATCTTAGATGAAGATGGTAACCAATGCAAAAAAAATTATCAAAATACAGGAAGTTCAACAGGAAATCTCATTCAGCATTTAGATGAAATGCATAAAATTGTTTCTAAAGAAAATGGCAAAACAAAAAAGGTATAAACAAATATTTTTTGCTTAATAATGTATTTTACATCAAGAAATTATTTGTTTACTTAAATCTCTATCAAATAATATATTATAGCCACATATAAAAATTACAGATTATATAAAAAAGACTTGTTCATATCCTTCACATATTCAAAAACAATGAGAAGAAGATTTGTTTAAATAGATGTTAAGAACAAATCAACCACTTTCTTTCGTTACAAATAAAACATACAAAGAAAAAATAGAATTATTTAATTCAGCATTTATCATACCAGAAGAGAAAAAAATTCAGATAATGATTAGAAAAAATTATAATTATAATCAAAATAATTTACATAACCTTCTTGATAAAACAGTATAAAATGTTTTATTAACAACTGATTTTTGGTCAATAAGGTGAAGCATGATTATCTTGGAGTAACTGCTATTTGAATTACATCAGATTTTAAAATCAAAGATATAATGCTAGATATTAAATATATTCCTTCTCCTTATAAAGCAAATATTATAGCTAAATCTTTACATAAAATTATTTTAGATTGGAAATTAGAAAATTGTATCACTTCAATTACTACGACAATAAGGCTAATATAGTAGTATCAATTCCTTTATTAAAAAATAAGTCTGAATTTTCTAATATTTTACATTTACTATGCACAGCTCATACATTATAGCTTGCAATTATAAAAGGATTAGCTTCAGCAGAGATTTTGATAGCATATGTAAGAAGATTAGTAGGATTTTTTGTAACCTAAAAGCAAATAAAACAATTAATAGCAGTTCAGAAAAACTTGGTATAATGAAATTTTACATTTTGTATAAGATGTTTCTACTCATTAAAATTCAACTTATTATGCTTAAAATCATTTTTATTTTCTTAAAGTTGCCATTATTCAACTTTAAACTGATCTGTTTACTTCATTCAACATTCAATAAAGAAGAGAAAAACGATGGTATCAAGCTCAAGAAAATCATGTTATCAGATAATAAGTGAAAGTTATTAGATCAATTAATAATTTTATTAATGCTATTTGAAGAAGAAACATAAATTTTCAGGTGGAACTTATGTAACTTTAAGTAGAATAATATCAACTATTAAAAAATTAATTTTTAATCTAGCTGATGATTTATCATTAACTATTAATAATCTTTTATTTGAAAATATCGATGAGTTAATTGATATATTATCAATTGAAACTAATGTTAAAGAAGTTATTAGTAATTTCATAAAAAAAAAAATATTAATCAAAAATCCTTTAGATACATTTGAAGTTTTAAATAAAGTTAGAGTCAATATTTATAGTGCATTGATTTTTTACTGGAATATTCTAATGATCTTGGTTTAATAATTGCATTTTTGGATTCCTGTTATAAAAATTTGGATTTTATAAATGATGAAGATGAAAAACAGTGAATTATTCAAAAGCCTCATGATTAATATAATAAAATTAGCAGTGAAACTGTGATTCCTCAACAAAAAGATTAATTAGTACCAATTTTTCCAGTTACAGAAGAAGGAATTTTATGTTCATATAAAAAGTATCATCAGTTTCATTTAATGAAATATAAGAATCAATGGATATTAAATAAGCCTACTATGATAGATAAAATTATGTATTATTTAGTAATATTATTAGCAATAGAAACTGAAAATCCATTAGAATGGTAAAAAGCTTATATACAAATTTTCTAAATCTTTTTAAACTTGCACGCAAGTATTTGATAATATCTGCAACTTTTATATTTAGTGAATATTTGTTTTCAGATGCTAGCAATCTAATCAATGCATAAAGAACACGTTTAAATACTAATTTGTAGAAAATTTTTTTTTAAAATGGAATATGAATGTTATGAATATTTTTGCATTAAATTGGGATGAATTAGAAAAAAAAATTAAAAGAATTAATTGAAATAGAATAGTAATATAAATTGTAAAAGTGGTAATAGTTTTTATAATAAAATAAATAAAATAAACTTGCATAAATTGGAAATTTTAAATAATTATTAATTTATAACATTTGTATTATATGTTGCGTATTTGTATATATTAAATCCAGATGAAAATCCAAATGTATCTTATTTTAATCTGGATCAGAACTTTTTAGATTATGTTAGATCTGAATTATAACTTGAAAGTTCTAAAAAAGATCCAAATTCTATCCCAATATCTTTAAAAAATAGGATCAAAATCCTATTTTTTAGGATGATTTCTATCATCTCTTTAGAGATGAATGTATCATTCCTTTTAAGATGATTTCTATTATCTTTTTAAGAATAATTGTTCGTTTTTTTTGAAACAATTTCTACCATCACTTTTGAAAGAATATTTTTATAATTTCGCAAAAATCAGTTTAACAGATTTTGACCAGTAAAATATAGTTGATTTGTTGTCAAATCTTAAGTCATACTGAAATTTTGCTGAATATTATAACTGAAAGTTCTTAATGCTAAAATTATGTGTGATGTAACAAATTACTATCAATTTTTATAACTTAAGCTAAATTACATGACTGAATCAGCTGAATATTTGCCAAAAGATCTTAGTACTGAAATAATGTTAAATTATGTGTGATATAATAAATAATTATTGATTTTTGTAACAAGCTAAATTTTTGCCAAATTAATGATTAAATTGACCGAATGTTTACCGAAAGGTATTAATATCAAAAGAAATAATTTTAACTAGTATAATGATCTATTAAAATAATAATAAAGCTTAGATGCTAATGATTTTTTTTCAAGAATAGTTTATTCTCAGATATTTAGAAAGTATTTCTTAGATTATAGAGCAGGCAATTTTGCCTGTGAAGTTAAAAAAAAAGTGTTAATTTCTTTATAAAATATTAAATATTAATTTTAATAATATTATTATTATATA
>CAMKVN010002137.1:0-14833 GCA_946474995.1 Funneliformis geosporum
GCAACTCAAAGTGTTGCAACTTAAGTTGCAACTAGTTAAAAATTTTAAAAATAATTATGGGAACCATCTTTAGTTATAGTAAATAAACAGTATATGTGATTTTGTCTCTTGTATTAGTAATCGCAAATTCTGAAGTCGATTTAGTATTCTTTAATGTCAATTTATTTTGCGATAGTATTGTGATATTAGTTTGGGCATTATGCTATTTATTTGGTATTTATTTATTATTTAATGATTTATTGAATTTATAATTTATTTTATATTTATATACTTATAGAAATTTTTATCTTAAGTTTAATCATTACTTATATTGATTTAATATTAAAAGTTATTACAAAATCAGTATTATTTTTTTAAATTAATATTAATATTTTTAAAATCCTACGTTAATTTAACATTAAAATATTTTTGTTTTTACATTGAATTTCATTAAGAATTTTTTATATGAAATTATTTTGATTAGAATAATATTTATAAAGGTAATGGAGTTACACCTTTAATTCTAGATATTTGTATTTTTTAATCATTAATATATCTATAATAAAAGCAGAAGAATGTAAAGAAGCAATATGTACTTGGCTTAATGTAATATATGTTTGACTAGCTGAGAAGATTTGTTGATCAAGATATAAAGCTATTTCTGATAAAGTTAGATAATAGTCCGATACTTCAAGTTGCTTATCCTTCAATCACTAGAACTACTCTCATCTACAATAAAGAAAATGTCTCTACTATAACATATGAGATAAAATATAACCTTTGATGGTTGATAAGATGATTTTGGAATTTTGCAAAAATATATTACGTAAGTTTCTCTCGAGTAACAATCTGAACACGATAATTTTTATATAAATTATTTAAAAAAACTTATTATAACGAACGCGAAGCAGACTGGTTTACTCAATACTCAGCGACAGAGAAATAAATAAATCAGAATTGTTTACATGCACATTTTTTATTAACGAAATGGCGTAGGTGATAAATGAAATATACAGAACAGTATTACTCTACTAAAAAAATATAATAAACCAATTAACAATTTTGGACATTCGTTGGCACCTAGTAAAAAAAAGCTCAGTTTTAATAAATAGGACAATTAGCTAAAAAAGATAAGGAATAAAAAAGGTTGTAAATCCTTTATGAGTTGTTCAATTTCAAGTTATAATAAGATGAAGCAATTTTGTGGGAATATAAAAATACTCTTTTTTATATTCGTTTGATGACAATTACCATCAACACCACCAAACTATTGAAACAAAAAGTTAAATCTTTAAGTGAAAAAAAGCGTGGGGTTGAATATTCTATCTTTTATGGAAAGGAAGAATTGAAATAAATGGTAAGTAGTCTTACTGAGCTATTTGTTGAGCTGTTGTGTATCTTAAGCTGCACTGCACTTATGTATCGAAATAATCAGGGAATTGAAAGCTCTTCATGGCCATAGTTTTTGGGGGCTCCTTTCAGGAATGAAGAAAATTTAAAGAAAGTTTCTAAGATGAAGGTCAACTGATTCGTAAAAAGCTTGGACGTGTTAACTTCCTTTATAAAATCATAATTCTTGGCGTATTTGTTTATTCTTGATAGTGTTCTAGTTCTTTCTTTGAATATACTTCTGTTTCCGATGTCTTTCACACCTGTGAAAGTTTAATCATAAACGAATCAAAGAATGAAAACTCATCATAGTCATAGTTACAAACAATTGTGAACGTTCTTGACGATTACTCACATTTTACAGTGTTATTTATTTTTTAGTGGTCCTTTATATCAAATGCAACAAACATTATCGAAATCAGTTTGTATATTTATTAATTTTTTTTGAAAGAGAGTGAATTAATAATAAAACAAGAAAATTTCTATAAAAAATTTTTGTGTATTTATTAGGTCTTGAGAAATAACCGCAACAACGGGCAAAGCCCCTCTTGATTTACCACCTTGTGAAAAACTTCTTGATATATTGCCACGTAGTTTAATCTTTCTGACATGCATGTAATTATAATTTGAGATTTTTATATTCCTATTTTAAAATTCTCTAATTTTCTTCTCCAATAGTCGAAACTCTCAAAAAACGAATATTTATTCAGCCATGCGAATATTTTTTGAAGCATCACCCTTCCTATGGTTATTTTCTGCACGCTGTCTGTCTTAATGAGTTTATCCCATGCGGTCACTCTCATTTTAAAAATATCTGCAACCCATACTATCTAAATTGTTCCATTTTCTTGCAATGCGGACAAATTTGATGAATCAAAATCAGCTCATCTACAATATTTATTTAATAAATAATTATAGAATAAATAACTAATTTCATAATTTCAATAGGCATTGAGAATTACAAACTAGACTTTTGCAAATGCTATAACAAATGCTGGGTATTTGAATTGGGAACCAGATTGTATTAATCTTCAATTTGCTATTACAACAATTAAAAAATAAATAAAAGGGATTTAGCAGAGAAGTTTGCTTCCTTTTGATAAATGGATTAAATAACAATTCACTTAATTATTTGTCTTTCAAAAGTGATAGTTCCCATTCAATTGGTTTTTATTTTCCTGGATATTAACTTTAAATTGCTGGGCTATTCACTGGTTATTATGCATTAAATCTTCCTTATCATTTTCTAAGAAAACTATTCTTAGTTGCTTAGTTTTTATTTGTTGTGTTAAATCGGCTACGATCATCTGTAATTTCTGATTATTTCGCTTCTCTATTGCTAATTCTTCTTCAATTACGGCTAATTTATTTAAGTTGTTTCATTCATCAATGACAATATTCCTTTCAGCTTTAGTTGCATTATGGGCTGCTTTCTCGGCTTTTAAATCAACCATGGCAGTAACTAAAGCCGTACAGACATTATCCCGTTCAACTAGGTAAGTATCTCGAACTGCTTCCGCTTGTTTTAAGTCATTATTTCTTTTTGTAAGTTTAGTTTTTAAATCTTCAATTGTTCCTTCTAAAACTTTTTTTTTATAACCATAGTACTATATTATTATTATTTTTTTTTCTTATTTTAAAATCCCTAGCCTTAAGATATCAAATGTTTTCCTGTAGTATGAAAATTTTACCGAGAGTTATTCTGGTGTATTGTACATTAATCGTATTTTGATATTTTTTCAATTATAGCCGTTTTTCCTACACTGATATATTTTTATTATATATAATTTTTTAAAAAAAAAACTTTTTTTGTTAATGATTTTAAAATAGTATTTGTTCATTGAAAACTGAATAAGGATCGTAGGCTGTAGGCTAATTATTTCTAGTGGCTGTGTTACATTATGTTCGAATTGCGTAATTTTGACTGAAATATTATGATCATCGTTTACGAGCTAAAATAAAAAAAAATCTGATGATGCTTTATTTGAGGTGATTAAATTCCTTAATGGTTGTTGATTTTGTCTTTTCACGTGACGAAACGTAGTCTAAATATCTCAATATACAACAACGTAATTAATTGTTTATATCTATTATAAGTTATTCGATTACATTATTGACTTTAAATATTAAATAATTATACAAATACACTCATATAGAAGAATAAAAGTAAATAAAATAACTTACGTAATCAACTGCAATCAGATTATTTATGACTCCAAGAAATACTCAGAAAGTGAGAAGCAATCCCTGCTCATGAACGCAGTCTGAAATTTATGCAAGGGAAGGTACAAAAGCTAATTCCTTCCTTCAGAACAAGCAGCTCTCTTACCAAAGAAACCATATCATGAAGTATCATCGCGCAATAAAATCTAATTTCCCACAAATTCTCCAGCAATTCTTCCTCCTCTTTCGAATGTTTTACTCGCTAATATACAAATTATCACTCCAATTATGTTTGGTAGCTTAAATATTAACCTTACTGAAATTGATATTAAAAGGGGAGAATGAAACTTCTCTTTTTATTTTGGAACATAATAATAAAATAGAAATCAAATTAAGAAACTCAAATAATAAATAAATATATACTTATTTGCCCATTCCTTTGCTTAAATGACATCATAGAACAATTTTTGACTTTAAAATAATCGTCTTGGCAAATCATTTACAGGAAAGAAATTTTATATAACGATAAACCAGAAAATAAATCTATCGGCATAATCCCCAAGAAAATAACAATTTTTTACACACTGTCAATAAACTAAACGATTGAATATCATTAATAAATAATTCATATAAGCTTATGGCTCTGTTCAATTTCAATTTTGGAAACGCTGTCGATGTGGTGCAGGTTCATCTCCGTTTAAAAAAAACTAGGGATGGTATCGGTTTGGGTTGAAACCGGTTTAAATACAGTTTAGTACCGAATTTACCTGAATCCTGGAATCCTCAAACTCCCTTATCACACAAAATGTTCATTTTCAAATTTTTCGACAGTTACTTCAATACTTACCATATTTACCTATGAGGAGTCTTCAACCTTTTATAATTATCAGTCATTATCTGTCAAGAATGAAACTTTGAATTCGAAATATCATTCAAATAATTTAGGCGAGTTGAAGTAAACATTGTCGATGAAAATCGGAACCTTCAATCGATCAGAATATGAATGAAGATGGTTTTCCAACCTTCTCAAATTATGATTCCGAGTTCGATGCGAATTCTCTTAAATTGCAACAATGTATGCCCATTATAATGCCAATAACACTTACTTCATTATCATCTTTTAATGTTGTTAAAATGATGTATCAATTGATAGATTTGTATTATATAATTTTAATTCTTTTATAGATTTTTGAATTAAATTTTAAACAATAAAACTTAACAAAATACATCGTTATTAATCTTATCTTTGATCATGTAAAATAATCTATAAAGCTTTGATTTTAGGTTAACGAATAAATAAGGTCACATATAAACTTTATATAATAATAAAAATAAGATTTATTAAATAAAAAAGTATTTTCATCTCATGAAAATAATAAAATATTAATTAAAGTAATCATAAATAATCTACTGTATCTATCAAATGTCTATTAATAAAATGCCAAATATTTATAGAAGTCTATCATCATCTTTACAAAATCTATTGTTACTAATCAACCATCGAATTTGAAATTTCAGTAAATTGCACTTGACGTAGTATATGACAAGATTTCGACTTTTTATACGTTTCGAACTAACAGATTTTTGAAAAATCTGATTTCGCGCTAAAGTTTCATCATATAATCTTAATTGCTTAATATAATGTGGTTGTTTGTCTTTTTGGAATCATTCATCTCGTAATAAAGTCATTAATAAGGTTATGATAAAAGAGACACACATGAAATCGCAATTTATTACTCATTTTACATTATATCAATATATTCTTTGAATTCAATTCGCTAGTTATAAAACGACATTGTCCTCGGCTCAAAGAATTACATGCTAGATCTAATATCAAAAAACCAACCGCGATACAAAAAAAAATTATTTTTCAAAATAGTCTTTTTTATAGTAATTGAAAGGTGTAATTATCATAGAACACGATGTAATCAAATTTATCGAATATTATAAAATTATTCTTCAGCCAAATTTCTTTTATATCAAAGTTTAATCAGTTTAATCGTTTGATCTATGGTGTCTTTGGTATTGTTTCCTTACATAATAACATAATAACATAATTTAAATCAGGACGTGAAACACAATCTCGTTAAAATTGAAATATTTTGAATTTTTTTTTTGAAACACAAAGAACGGATGTGTCCTGTAAAGGTTGTGCATAATGCAAGCAATTAATTAAGGGAGAATTTAACCCGTGCCGTGTGATTCGAATTTCTTTCAAATCAAAATCGATCTGTTAAAAAGTTAATACAAAGTTTTCTAGAGATGAATTTTTTTAAGGGACATCCATTGACTTTTCAAAATTTGTTTTTGGATGCTGAATACATCATTCTTTCAATGGAGTTTATTAGTTTTTTAAGACATCTATACAATTTGTTGAACTCGTCAACTCCAAGGACCAGGATAAGTAGTATAGTAGAAGTTTTTTCTTGATTCCTTTATAAAAAGTCGGCTATAAAGTCAGTGTAAACAACTCAGAGAGTAGTGTTCAGAGTAAAACTTGAAATGCTTGAATCATTTACAAATGTTTTGAAGTCAGCAAAATTGAAATCGCCGGAGTCAACATTTTGAGGTCAGAAGTACTCAAACAGAATACTTATTGCAAGAGATGTTTGGGCTTTTATCTTTATATCTATATCATCAGCTGGAGATCCATAGGAGACGTTAAATGAAAACCATGTTTGCAAAATCTTCACGAACATCTTTATTGCTAGATTCCTCAATGTATTTTTTGAGCAAAATTTCAATTTCATCTAGAAATCTATTCTTTTCAATGCCAGATCCGCCAGCTAAGATGGGAATTAGATGTTTAATTTTATCGCCTTGTTCACGGAATTCATGTTGTTTTATGATCCAATTTAGCTGTTCTAGCGGTTTGCCATTCATTAGGGGTTCAATAATATAATTTCGTTAAAGAAATTCAAAGTTTTTGCCAAAGCTTTCAACAAGCCGAAAAGTCAATTGATTTTGGTCAGATCAGCTAAATACACATTATTGAAAATAACAAATCTAGAAAGACATACCTGGTTTCAGTCTCGATTCAACTTGAAATGATTTCATCTACGAATAAACAGAAGAAACATTGTTCCAGTTGGGTACTAAAGCTGATAAGTAAGAGAAATTGTTAGAATTTTCTGTAATCGTTCTATGACAATAGATATTCAAAAATATTTCAACTTGAAATACTGTACCTAGTGGATTGCCTTGTTGAGAGTGACCCGCTTTAAGTTGAACATAAGAGATTAGACCAAAACTCATTGATTTGTTAAATCACTTCTTCGAAATATTATAAATTGGGATGCTTACTTGTGGAAGTGGGTACTGCGATTATGATATGAGCACGATTATTTGGAGGCTTATATCTTACTGGAAAATAATCCTTATATCTAAACATCATCATTAGATCTATCTTTTTGCCATTAAGTTTCTTCTCTGTTCTTTTCAGTAAAAACACCTTTAAGTTTATCTTAACTAATATTAACCTTCCAAAGGTTCAGATTTCTATGGTTATTGGTGTAGGTTTCAAGTTTCTGTTTATTCCATTAAGGTTTGAAATTTTAAGTTCGTTAATATCATATTCAATATTATCAATATTATTTATGAAGACTTTATTGCCAAGGTCTGTCGCGAATATCCCGTCAGTATTATCACCTAAAATAAAAAGTTTAAAGAAATAGCCATTTTTGTAAGTGATAAAATGAGCAAGATTTAATTTTGAATGAAAATATTTTAAGAGAGATCTCGAGGTATATACTGTATATATATACTTCTCTGAATATATCGTGACTAATAAGATAGACTCTGAATGAACTCTTGATTGATGGCTTGTTAGGAAGATATAAAGCAAATGATATAGATACTTCGAAAAAATTAATATACATAGTAAAAAAAAAAGGTTGCTTAATATGTTACTCATTTACACTATAAAAAGTAAAATTGTTGAGAAATAAGTTATCGATCAATATAATTCATTAATAGTTTGAGATTTCACATATCTTTTATTAAATATGCATTAAATTCTTAGGTGTTTGGATATTTAAAGAAGCGAATTTTTACGAAGTCATTATATGAATAAAAAGATTATTATTATGTAAGTATTAATTTATCATTTTCTATAAATTTATCCAATCAACGTAATTTTTTTTCCTGTTCTTTATCAGATGGATCAAACCGCTCAAAATTTAGAGCTAGGTGTTAAGTATATTTATTGTTGTTATATCCTTAATATTTAAATTTAAATGGTGTATTCTAGTTTAAAAATTGAAATGATTTACAATGAACTATTGAAATCCCAACAAGAAATTTGAAAAATCAGAATGTGAAAAGTTTTTACGACCAGTTCTTAATGTTTATTTATATTAACAAAGTAATGGTAATCTAAAAGAATTCAATTAAAATACTTTATTTAATTTTTCAAGTACCGTTGGCACTCTGTATTTCTGATGTCAAATTTATTAAAGATCGTTATGAATAAAGTCATTTTTCACGCCTCACTATAAAAGTATAATTAAGAAGATCAAGCATCAATTGGACTTTATGAGTTTTCATTGTCTACCATACAGAAGGAAGGAAATACATTGATTTTGAGTGTAAGTAGTGAACCTACATCTAAAAAATATTTTCAGCTAATAAAAGTTGTCCATTTGCTTCAAATGTGTTAGTAGCCGTAGTGATCAAATTTAGCGTATACTTTACATAAATAATGTAACAAATTGATTAAAATTTAAATATCGTCTATATGCATTTTAACATTTAAACATTATATTAAATTAAAATACCTCCAAGTTCTAAAGATGTCATCATGAATTTAAAGTTGCCGATATAATCCTAGAATACGCAGGTGTTCCGTTGGGGTGGTTGATGGATTAATTAAATCAAAACTATGAAAAAATTAGTCGATGACATTTTTTTACATCATTTCGGATTATATTCCGACATTGAGTTGCATTTTCATCCATTTATTTCTATTAAAAATTCCCTTTGGATAAAAATATAAAAAAATATTTAAATTATTTTTCGATAAGTAAGTATATTACGACAAAAATTCTCTGAATACGATTTACAGTAACGTGAATATTTGCTACGGTAATTAATAATTAATGAACTTGATTTTGGGGTTAACATTACATTATAAACTTTTTAGATAAATTAACGTTTATAATTTGGATTTCTAATACCATAACTTATTTATTTCATTAATTTAAAAGAAAATTCCTTTTTTTGATTTAAAAATTATATGCCTAAACAGTAATAAAATTTAATTAATAATATCAAGCTCATAGCATGTTATGTCTTTCAAAGCTACTATCCGAGTAGTATGTCGAAATATCGAAGTCGAAACCCTTTTGAAAATAGCTTCTTCTTAAAACTTTACTACAATGACGAAAGATCATTAATATTAAAAATCGAGACTCTAAAACTATTTTTTACTCCGTATATTTATTTCCAAATATGAAATGAAAGTTTATAACCTTTCATAGTGTTTCATAGATCACGTTATAATTTTTCGAGTGTACCTTAGAACTAGAATAACCCATTTTACGACTCTGAACTTTGTAAATATCAACTAATAATAGTTAACTGTAAGCTGACGTAAATTTCGTAAAATAAAGGTTTTCCTTATCTTTTAGCATGTTATTTATACAAAAAACCGTTACAATCAATTAAATAAAGAAACAAAAGATTTATGATTGTAGGTAGCTAAGACGTAAAACTTATAATTAAAATTTACTAAATTTGAAAAATTTTACTTTATTAGGTAGAAATTTGCTTTATTTAGTGCCCATAAGGGAAAATTTAATCAAATTGCAGGAAACACTTTCAGATGCCTCCTCTTAATTATTAATAACCTGTATAATACAATACTCAAAAAAAAAAAAAATATAATTTCAATAAAATGATATAAAATTTTAAAATCGACCCGGATTTTATTTTTTATTAATTAAAAAAAAAACATATCACATCACATGGGTATTAAATTTCTACATAGCATTAGCCTATTGCGAAGGATACTCATATCTTGACACATGTATCACCATTATCACCATATTATAGTTAAAGATAATTTTTTGGTTTAAAAAAAAATGTTTTTTAAAAAATAATAACAATGAATGATAGTGACAATAAAGGTAAAGTTTAATTGAAATGCCAAAAAAATATATATATTTCCACTAAACAAAATAACGGAAAAAAAGTTTAGCATACTTGAAATGAATATATTTGACGGTTAGTTGATTTCTAAAAAAAATTATATTTCATTAATTTACATTAGAGCCATTTTCGGATGTTATGGAAGTATCTTCATTAGAAGGTAATTCATTTATTATTGACCACATTTAAATATTATAATAATTCATTAATTATACTCATTTTTTATCAAATAAACATAGAACCAGCTTCAAGTGATGAAGGTAAACATAAATAATTAACCAATATCACGAAAAAAACTATTCTTGTGATAAAATTAAATAAATTAAATAATACTGCAATTCGTTTATTTACTAAAAATTTAAAATTTGAATTATAGTTCCGAGTGATGATGAATGTAAATATAATAAAAATATATGTATTTAACAAATATTATAATTTAACTATGTTCAATTTTTGATCAAAATATTAGAAGGATTATATGGTAAAGAATAATCTATCTATCGTAATGATTTTAATGATTTAAATTTTTTTAAAAAAAATTTAATATAATTGTTATTTATACATAGATTGTAAGCCATTTAACTTTTATATATCTTAATACAATTAAATTTAATTAACCTTTTTAATTAATAATATCCAATGATAAATAATACCATAGGTATAATTTTTTATATTGCAATTTAAACATAACTAATATATTTTAAAAAATTTTAATGGTATTTTAGTTAGTAAGTTATTTTCATAAAGTATATTATATTTAATTTTAATATTTATAACGATAATAAGTTAAACCATCTAAATTTTTATTTAAAAAAATAATAGAACGTAAGTTATATTTATTATAAAATTAACTATAATTTTTACTCAAAAATACTAATATATTATTAATATTACAGAAAGTTAATTATTTTAATTAATTAATTATATTTTCAAATTTAAATTCAACTAAATTTTTTATTTAAAAAAATAAAATTTTAGATTGTAAGTTATTATAATATTTAATTATACTTTTTACTATAATTTGAACTTAACTAAATATTTTATTTAAAATCAAAAATATTACTAAAGGAGGTAAGTTATTTTTATTGATTATCAGTATTTAATTCTACTTTTTACTGTAATTTAAACTTAACTAAATTTTTTATTTAAAAAATATTATTAGTTGTAAGTTATTTTTATTGATTATTAGCATTTAATTATAATTATACTTTTTATTGTAATTTAAACTAACTATATTTTTTATTTAAAAAACAATTAATTTTTAGATAGTAAGTTATTTTATTGATTATTAGTATTTAATTCTACTTTTTATTGTAATTTAACTTCAACTAAATTTTTTATTTAAAAAAATAAAATTTTAGATTGTAAGTTATTATCAGTATTTAATTATACTTTTTACTGTAATTTGAACTCAACTAAATATTTTATTTAAAATCAAAAATATTACTAAAGGATGTAAGTTATTTTTATTGATTAGCATTATTTAATTATACTTTTACTGTAATTTGAACTCAACTAAATTTTTTATTTAAAATCAAAAATATTACTAAAGGGGTTACTAAAGGGAGTAAATTATTTTTATTGATTATCAGTATTTAATTGTATTTTTTACTGTAATTTGAACTTAACTAAATATTTTATTTAAAATCAAAAATATTACTAAAGGTGATAAGTTAATTTTATTAATTATCAGTATTTAATTCTACTTTTTACTGTAATTTAAACTCAACTAAATTTTTTATTTATAAAATTTAGATGTTAATTTATTTTATTGATTATTAGTATTTAATTATACTTTTTATTATAATTTAAACTCAACTCTATTCTTTATTTAAATCAAAAATACTATAAAGAGTGTAAGTTATTTTTATTGATTATCAGTATTTAATTGTACTTTTTACTATAATTTGAATTCAACTAAATATTTTATTTAAAATCAAAAATAATACTAAAGGTGGTAAGTTATTTTTATTAATTATCAGTATTTAATTCTATTTTTTACTGTAATTTAAACTCAATTATATTTTTTATTTATAAAATTTAGATGGTAAGTTATTTTTATTGATTATTAGTGTTTAATTATACTTTTTACTGTAATTTAAACTTAACTCTATTTTTTATTTAAAAAAACAATTAATTTTTAGATGGTAAGTTGTTTTTATTGATTATCAGTATTTAATTCTACTTTTTATTGTAATTTAAACTTAACTATATTTTTTATTTAAAATACTACTAAAGGGGGGTTAAGTTATTTTTATTGATTATCAGTATTTAATTCTACTTTTTACTGTAATTTAATCTCAAATATATTTTTTATTTAAAAAAACAATTAATCTTTTAGATTGTAAGTTATTTTTATTAATTATTAGTATTTAATTATACTTTTTACAGTAATTTAAACTCAACTATATTTTTTATTAAAAAATATATTATTATTAGTTAGTAAGTTATTTTTATTGATTATCAGTATTTAATTATACTTTTACTATAATTTAACTCAACTAAATTTTTTATTTAAAAAAAATAATTAATAATTAATAATATAATAGATGGTAAATTATTTTTATTGATTATTAGTATTTAATACTTTTTATTATAATTTAAATTTAACTAAATTTTTTATTTAAAAATATATTATTATTAGTTGGTAAGTTATTTTTATTGATTATAAGTATTTAATTATACTTTTTGTTGTAATTTAAACTCAACTAAATTTTTATTTAAAATCATTAAAATCAAAAATACTACTTTATTAAAGTATGTAAGTTATTTTTATTATTATTAGTATTTAATTATATTTTTTATCTTAATATAAATTCAATTATTCAATTAAATTTTTTTATTTATAATTAAAAAAATATTAAAGGGTGTAAGTTATTTTTATTGATTATTAGTAATTTATTTTAATAAATAAAATAATTTTTATTTTAAAATATGTAATAAATTTGTAAAATTTATTAAATATAATATAATTTCGTAAGTTTCATTTTAAAGTTATAATAAAATTATAATAATAATACTAATAATATAAAATATTTATTTAGAAAAAAGGAATATGTTCAATTTGTAATACAAAAAATACAGGATATCAATAGTGTAAAGAATGTAATTCTAAATTACTTCAACAACATTTTTCTAATTGGACTAGTAGAAATAGATTTATTAATAAATTTATTCAAAATATTTAACTGAATGCTTTAAATAACAAACAAATATTAGAATGGATTCCTTATAATAAATTAATAAATATTAAATATCTTGATAAAGGAGGATTTAGTACTATATATAAAGCTATTTGATTAGATAGATTTATTAAATCTTATTCATATTATAAAAAAAATTGGATTAAAAGTAAAGAAATAAAAGTATCTCTTAAATGTCTTAATAAATCATATAATTTAAATGAAGAATTTTTAAATGAGGTATGTAATTAATAATTATTTTGATAAATTTTAAATAAATTTTTATTATTTTAGTAGAAATATCATTATGAATGTTTTAGTCAATTAAAAACATATTCAAATGAAAATCTTATTCAATTATATGGATTTACTCAAGATCCAAATACATTAAATTATATGATAGTAATGAAATATGCAAAAAATAGCAATTTAAGAAAAAATTTATTAAATATAGTTAAAAATAAATGGATTATTAAATTAGAACAATTAAATAATATTATTAGTAAACTTGTTGAAATACATCAAAAAAGTTTTATTCATTGTGATTTTCATTATGGCAATATTTTAAATATTAGAAAAAATATTTTATCTATTAGTAATTTAGGATTATATAAACCTGTAGAATATTTTCAATCATCTAAAAATAATGATATTTATGATGTTTTACCATATGTAGTACCTGAAGTTTTAAGAGGTTATCCTTATACTTTAGCTAGTGATATTTATAGCTTTTCTATAATTATGTGGGAATTTATATATGGAATTCCTCCATTTGATAATGAAGCTCATGATTTTCAACTTAGCTTGGATATTTGCAAAGGTGAACGTCCTAAAATTATTAAAAATATTCCACAATGTTATATAAATTTAATGAAAAAATGTTGGAATATTGATCCATTAAAAAGACCAACTGCATCAGAAATTAAAAATATTATTAAAAGTTGGAAAGAAAATATCATTGATAATGATTTTAAAAAAGAATTAGGGGATGATATTTTAGATTTTTATAAAGCAGATAAGGTATTAAAAAAAATACAAAATAATAATAATGAAGTTATTATTAAATCACATCCACAAGCATATCATACTAGTCAATTACTTAATTTTTCTAAAAAATTAAATAATATATTAAATGAAGAGAAAAGTGAATGTTTAGATTGTAAAATTAATGATTAAAATAATTTATAATTATATTATAAATTTTTGAATTATAAAATATTTAATTATAAATATAAATAATAGTTTTAAAAATTATATAAAATATTTATAATTTTTTACAAAAATTTAAATTTATTTTATTAATGAACACTATACTTAAAATATTTATTAAATAAATATTAGTATGTAATCATTAAATAAAATATTTTTATATAGATTAAATTATTTTTTTACTTTAAATCTTTTTATAATAATAATAAAATTTAAAAATATAAAATTTCTTTAAAATTAAAATTAGTATTCATATTATTAAAAAAAAAGTTATAACTTGAGATATAATTACTGCTATAATTAAGTTACAAATCAAATAATATTTAAAAATAATTATAAAAAGTATTTTATAATTATTTATAATTTTTATAAATTATATTTCTTTAAAAAATAATATGCTTTTAAAGTTTCTTAATATACTTTGCAGAAACTTTTCAAATCGAAATAAATCATGAACAAATCGAATATTTATCATAAATTTTTTAATCAAGATTATGTCATAATTTTATACAATTCAGTTATGATATATTATCAAAGTAAACATAATTCATTTGTATGCAGTTTAAAATATAATAGTTTATTATAATTGAGTAAGGCAGGCATTATGACAAATAAAATACAAAATTGTGTGACCGGCTAATAATTTATCACATGATTTTTGTGTTTTATGTTTTTCTCGATCATCATTATACATGAAGTCAAAATGGATCATTTCAGATATCCGAAATGGTCGAAATGGTCGAAATCATTTCGACCATTGAAGG
>CAMKVN010002138.1:0-14833 GCA_946474995.1 Funneliformis geosporum
ACTCATCTCCCGATTCAGATGATGATGATAATGAGGAAGATGGTTATGACAAAGCAGATAATGAGTGGTATTATGCACTGGAAAAAAAAAACAGTCACTAGTAAATGACAAGTTAGCTGGAGACACTAATGCGATCACACTCCTAGAATCTAGCCAACCTGAAACATATGATGAATTATTGCCAAAGCTTTCACCGGCAATGTGAAAAATGTGTCTATCTCGAAAGGCTCAGGAGGAGGAATCGAAAGAATCAGATGAGTGGTTTTCATCCCTACAATACTTGAATGCTAGTATAAATGACTTACCAATTTCCGAATCTTTTTTAGATAATGGAAGTGAGTTCAGTGGTATAAATGACCCAGCAATCAAAGCACTTGGATGGAAGGCTGATAAACCATCTAATTTTACCATAAAGGGCAATTCTAAGCATATTACCGATTTATTAGGATGGTATACAGACGTGCCAGTTATCTTGAAGGATAAAGAAGATAAAATGGTCACAGTTATTGGAAATTTTGTTCGTATTGATAATGGTGAAACAGAACCAATGCTATTTTTTGGTATGTCAAACATTCGAAAGATTCAAGGCGTCCCTGAGCCAAATAAAAACCAGTTCTGTATAAAATTACATGGAAAGGCATATATTATCCCAACCTTTAGCAAGGCTCCAGTAATCAAAGATCTGCCAAAAGTGGAGCAGGACCAAACATCCACCAATTCTTCTAACCTGACTGATGAGAAGAACTTAAAAAAAAGTGAGTTATGAGAAGCTCGAAAGAATGCTATATAGCACTCTTAAGTCTAAAGAAAATCTCAGCAGACTATGTGAGGAGTTGATATCACGCTATATTGAATTAAATAAAAAGCATCTTTTACGTGACTAGTATCTTATTCACTTCTTTCGTGATTTTTCTGTCTCTCTTATCTTCTTTCTCATAAATGCTTCTAATTCCTCATTGCTTATATTTAAACTTTTTGAAGCTAGTGGTGTCTGAATAACAGCTGATTCAGAGATACGAACGGATTTAGACTTAGTTTTTTTTTCTCCAGTCTTTTTTACCTTACTTCCAGAAATAACATTGCATTCCACAATGTCTGCTTGCTGAGGCGAACCAGGTTCTTCCGAAAATGGATTTATGTTTTTAGGATCTATTTCTGGGTGGACTCCTCTCCATATTTGATATACCCGTCGTGATGATATTTTGTATTTGTTAGCCATGGCTTCTGATGCTCATTTCATTGAATTATTAGCTTTAATAATATCCTGAATATCTTCAGCTGATAGGGGAATCGCATCTGAACACAGATACCGAAGCATTTTTACAGATAGATATAAAAAATCTTTCGAAAAAATATCGGTATATTTTCGATATTCTTTCGATTTTTGTTCAATATTATCGGTATATTTTCGGTAAATTCGGTACATTCGATCCATTCGATATATTCGGTATATTCGATTTAACTAGTACTATCGATATATTTTCAGTAGATTCAGTCCAGACTTTTTTAGTAAAATATTTTTTTATTATACTAGCAAGCCAAAAAAAGGCTATGACCAATGTATATACCCTGAAAGATATTAATAATAAAGGTGATAGTTCCTTCAAGGGGGTCGGTCAACGACTTGGTGGTGCATATGAGCAAGAGCTTAAAGAAAAATTATATTCTGCTCTTAAATCTAAAGCTGAGATTAATGATCTTAGAGAAAAACTAGTAGATAAGTACAATGCTCGAAAAAAGGAATTCCAGTGAACCTATGCTGACATGGAAAATAAAGCTAGCCAGTTAATTATGTCCACTACTAAAGTTAGATCCCAACTTATTTCCAAACGGAAGTCTCATTCTAAGAGTCAATGTGAGCTTGAAACCAAATATACTACCAAAATCCAATCGCTTAAATCAGAGATTAAAACACTGAAGAGAAAGGCGACTTTGGCCCAGAAAGCTTCATCAGCTGACAAGGATACGATTCTTTCTCTCAAAGCTAAAGTACGTGAATTGGAAGCTAAGTCATCTGATCCTAAAGAGATCGATTCTCTTAGGCTTGAATTGGAACGGGTAAAGGAAGACCTTAATTCCAAAAATCATGAAATAGAATATATAAAAAAAGAAATAGAAGCAACACATGAGATAACCAGTCGGGAAATAGATGCTTTGTCTTTGGCACGATTAAATTCAATAGAGGAAAATTCTCGTCTCTGAGAGATAATCTCAAAAAAAGATGATGAAATTGCGGATCTCTCTAATCCCCACCTTCGCCTATGAATGATTCATCACAAAAGCTACCAGGTTGACTCAGTGATGATCTAAGACCCCTTGTCTATAAGTTCGGTCTTGAAGATAAAGTTATAAAACTTAGCAAAGAGTATGATAAGGAAGATATTTTAGAGGCTTTGCAAGAGCTATTATTCCGGAATGAGATGGTTTCAAGAAGCCAGACAGATATCCTACCCAATCAATCTGTCCATAGTCGACCAACACATTCCAAAAAATTTATTTCGAAGGAAGTGATTGCAAAGCAATTGGGTGGCGCAGAAGCGGTATCTTTACCAGCAACTGCTCCTATTATCACAAGCTCCTTGATGTCGCCTACGTTAATATATTCTATACTTGCCATAGTACTTATTGCAATTATATGGTTCATGGTCAGGAAATGGTGGATTTCATGGAAAAAAAGTAACCAAGATTTTACCTACGAAAATTATATAAATAGGAATCATGCAAAGCGACTCTTGGCCAGACCAGATTATTATTATTTTCAATCCTAATCTTCAGGAGGATTAATTAGGATCTTTTCAGCTTGAGGTATGGCCCATCTTCTCTCATCTATATTTTTTCACCTTACAATGAAGAAAAAATATTTCGAACTATAAAATACCCTTAAATAGAAATCAGAGTTATGGATTTCCAATCCGATAAGCAGAAGAACCAAAAAACAGGACTACCCCCTATGAAACTTTACCTTATAGATATAGATGAGGCCATAAAGTATGAACCATCCCGAATTCAATTATTTTGCCAATCCTTTAAAGGTTTGTCCCATCTAAATCTAATTGATAAGGGGTTATCAGATGGTCTTCGGATATCAATAACCACAAAATGTTTTTTTATCATTTCATAAACATTTTTTGCTAGAGGCTCATAATCATCATACATATCTTTAAGAATTCGTTTTATGCTATCTAGTGTTCTACATCCACGATGCAATGAAATATATGTAAAATTTCCACGTATATTCTGATGGATTTCATAAAAATGCTGGGCGATATAAATTGAGCTAATTCCTTCATGCCTGCCTGACCTAAAGAAAGGAACGATTTTTAGTTGAGTTGCCAGAGGTTCGCCGGCAAGATCATCAAAGACTATAAGAGTAGATCGGCCAGTTCTTTTGAAAGACGAAATATCAGGTAGTTCTTCAGGCGCTATCAGTTTGAATCTCACATTTTCGTACCATGAAGCTTGCTTATCCTTGGCTATAAATTCATAAAAACATTGTACTGCTTCCCATAACTCTTCATCTTAGTGTTACGCAATAACAATTAGATCATCACACGGAATATACCTTTCACCAAAATTTTTGCTTCCGCCTTTTGGTATTTTATGACCACGTTTTTCACCAGATATCCACGAATATATTTTCAGATATTTGCTTCCTAGAAGCAGAAATACTACCATTCTCGTCTTTCCAGACTCAGAGGTGCCTGCAACTCCTAGTCTAAATGAATGTTTAGGAGCGAATGGATTATGTTTTTTTGAAGGTATAGTTTCATCTAATTTGCGTAGTTCGTAATATTCCATAGTATTTGAAAGTAGGATACTTATTCAAGAAACATATTTTTGTTAACCGCAATGTCAAAAAATTTTCTTTGGATGATGCCAGCTTTTTTTTTTCGTAATTATAAAAATTGGAATGGGAGAACCTTTGATTTATATTGATCCTCAGAAAGCTCAAGACTTAGATCGGGATCTTACTTTACAGAAACTTTATTACAGACCTGAGGATATTATCAGACTGCTGAAAAAATGCAAACCGCTTGTAAGAAAGCCGGATATAGATTTACTTTGGCCATTATAAAAAATTGTCTTAACAAACAGGCCTTACATCAGATTCACAAGCCTCGGCCAAAATTTATTCAGTATGCTTCTTTTAATGATATACAAGATCTAAACGATGTACATCAATCTGATATTACACCATTTTTTCATAATAAAATAGCCAATCGAATTTATAAGCATAAACTTATATTAAAAGATGTGGCTACTAGATTTCGTCGTAGTTTTGCTTTAACCAATAAATCATCTGCACAAATGGCCAAAGCGTTTCAGAAAATTTATGATGATCTGAATTGCCCTCTTGTTTGGCCAAATGTTTTAATCATTGATAGAGGTACTGAATTTATGGGCGAGTGTAGGGATTTATTACTTAGTCATGGTGTTAAAATTCAGTATGCTAATTCTAAACGTAGTGTAGCTATTGCTGAACGTGATCATCAAGAATTTGAAAAGCATGCTTATTTTCAGCAAGATGCTGTAGATTTTCATTTACCTTTAACTGAAAGGTCTAGAGCATGGGTTAAGGGTCTTCGTATAAATGATGATATTTGCAATAATACTCCTACTCGGTTAATAGGTATGTCTCCTAATGAGGCCATAAAAAGAGCATTAAAAGGCAAAAAAATAATAGCTAGACCTTTTGTCAAACATAGGAGACCAGTTGGTTATAATGAACCACTTTTACTTAGCTATACTGAAGTTTGGCATTTATTGGAAACCGGTGAATTAGAAGGTGGTAGAAGAAGAGCAACCGATTGCAATTGGTCTCCTGAAATTTTTACAATTGATTCTTATTTAATAAAAGAAAATCAACCTGTTTTCTATAAGCTTTACAATGGTCCTAGACGCTCATTTGTAAGAGAAGAACTACAAATCGTCTCGCCAGATTCAGTCTTACCACCCAAATATATTCTCAAGCATTAGACCTTCCTCCTCTCTCCTCCACTTGATATAGGATTTGTTCGAAGGCATCGCTTATGTAGTCATCTATTTCAGCTCTATTATAAACTATAATTTGCTTGTTTCTAAGCCAGTCAGTTTGTGAATTCTTTTTTCCTGCTTTATCATTTCCAGGTTTATTATCTATAAGAAATTTGGTAAGAGAACATAGAGCGAACTTGAATTGCCCACGCTTGTCAAATTCTTTTTCGAGTATTTCCTTAAATTGTTTTCTTCAGCTTTCTAACATTTTTCGTATGTCACTTCCATTATCTGGATGAGATTGGGAAACTTTTGCACAATGTACTGCTATAGCTCTTCTTTTTAGTGCTGTGCCCAATTCTTCTTGCTCCCTAAATTCTAGGTCTCTTTCTTGTTCATCAGTAATTTCTCCTAAGCGCTCAAATTCTTTATTAATCAAATTCTTAGATTTATTACCTTTCCTAAATGATTGTGTTTTAGGTCCTGGACCGCCTTCAGACTCTAATATCCTTTCATTTTTCTCTAACTCTTTTAATGTCGGTAGGCGAACTGCCTCTGGATCATTTAGTTCAAGATCATGGAAAAGGGACTTACAACTATCTAGATCATTTGCCTCATATGACTCAACACCTAGATCTAATTCTTTCTAACGTTTTTGCAATCTTGCTTCCCATGTCTTAATTCGCTCTCTAGGTTTACGTGCATTTGGACTGACCCAGTTCTTTGCCTCCTCTTCTGTGATGTAGTCAACACCAAGTACTGGAGCTTCCTTTTCGGGTTCTAGCTCAGGAACTGGAGTTGGAAGTACCACATGTGGCTTCTTCTTATTGCTTATATTTACACTAGAGCTTTCTACCTGTGCTTTGATTTCAGAAGCTTGGATAGCATGTTGGTTAGCTTTTTGAATAGGTACCTGAATTGGCGTTTGAATAGAAGCTACTTCCTTCTACTTTTGTAATGGTTTGCATGGATTTTTTCGCTTAAGATGCTCACGAAGTTTTTGAGGCGTTGAGCATTCATAACCACAACGTTTACAGATTGTATCTTTTTTATCACTTTTTGTTTTTCTAATCATGGTGTTAGCTCTAACCGTCGCACTATTACTTGCTTATATAATTTTTTCTTTAATTAATTATTTCCTATTCTTTTCAGTTTCCGATCTTAGAGTTGCCACTGAAGGTGGTATTTACGGGCTTGCCAAAATGGTTTTAAGCTATTACGAAACTGAAGTATTAACTATTTATTAATTAATCTTTTAAAATTTAGTGTTAAAAAATAGGATGATTGGTGAATATTCATGTCTGTATCTTTGCAATACTGAAAAGGCTTGCAATAATCCTTGCATTCGCCCTGAAGGATGCTGATTTTATTGAAAAGCTAAGAAACGAGTACCATGCCCTGATTGTGGTAAGCCTACATCCTCTGCTTGTGGCCGATGCCCACTATATGTTAGAGGCTATTATGTTATCCAATACTATAATAGACTTCGATCAGAAAGCCTTCGATCAGAGATGCAAGAAAGACTTCGATTAGTGATACAAGTAATACAAGAAAGTCTTCGATCAGAAATACGAGAAAGAACTTTTGAGCAAATAATGGACACCCATAGAGACAGACTTGCAAATCTTAATATTACTCTCTGTAAGGAATGCCTCCTTCCGATAAAAATGGATGATGGAGAATATTGTGATAGTTGCCGACCAGAATAAATGGAAAGATTATTTCGGCTAACTATATATCTAAATCTTAGCCAGAATTTTAGGTGTAATATCCATTAGACATTTGCCTCTCTCTCGTTTATAGAACTTCAGGGTGGTAACATAGATATAGTTTTTTTCTTACCCCTCCTACCATCCTTGGACAATGAAGTTAATTTATATGCTATTTAACGAGCTAGCTTGTGCAAAATCCATTCTTGACTAAGGAAAAGTTGGGACAATTCCACGGATTTTTTGGGAAATGTTAGAGTTATTTTCGTTAGATTTATTTGTGAAAATTTTTTTTAGATTTATTCATTATGCCATTTATTGAGCAGACACACATAGAAATAAATGCTATTATATATATTTTTTGTTAGATTTATTTAATCATTATGCTATTTATTAAGTTATCCTACGCAGAGCCTGTTCTTGACTAAGGAAAAGTTGAGACAATTCCGCAGATTTTTACAGGAATTATTTTTGTTAGACTTTTATATAAAACATGCTAGTTAAGGAGCTAGCCTGCGTGAAACCAGTTCTTTATTCACAATTTTCGTTAAATTTATTAATGGGAAACTTAGGACAATCGTTTGACTTAAATTTTTTCGTTAGACTTATGTCTGGGGAATTGGGACAAATTTTCGTTAGACTTTTTTAAACAATATGCTATTTAACAAGGCAATGCGACCTGGAATAGATCTTGATATACATTTTTTCGTTAGACTTATACTAGAGAATTGGGATAAATTTTCGTTAGACTTATTGATTCGATATGCCATTTAATAAGCTAACGCGCCTGAAACCATTTCTGATATACATATTTTTGGTTAGACTTATTTATGGGGAAATTAGGACAGTTAGGCTTATTTTGGTTAGACTTATTTTTTGGTTAGATTTATTTATGGGGAAATTAGGACAGTTAAACTTATTTTGGTTAGATTTAAATGATCAATATGCTAAATAATGAGCTAAATCGCGCAGAATCAATTTCTGATATACGTTATTTTTGTTAGACATAATAAATATAACCAAAAAGTTGATAAAGAAATTAAGAAGCTGGAGTTCATAGAAGCTCTTCTCATATAATAAGAAAAATCGATATGCTTCCTGAGCTTGGAGACCTCCACAATAACATTGTGTGCATGTCTTTAAAACGAACTCAAATTTAATATTTTTATATACTTTTAACAGCTGACTTGTCAATATTATTATCGTTAGAGCTCAAATTTTTTGCTCTTTTACTTAGTTCAGCTTATTCTTAAGTTAGTTGATTGATACTTTTTTTTTATATATTTTAAATTTTTTGAGAGAAAATGAAATAAAAATAAAAAATATAATAAAATAAAATTAGATTTTATACTATAAATGATTATTGTAAATAAGTTATTTTATTAAAAAAAGAAATGAAATATTATATTACAAAAAAAAAAATGTAAAACTTGTTTCGTTTTATAAGAATTTATGCTAACAACTTTTTTAAAAGAAAAGGACAAAAAACATCAAAAAAAAAAATTGTTTCGTTATACTGCGAAAATTAAAATAAAAGGAGTTATTTTGTGGAATTAGCGAGCCTTATTTTCAGATTCTTCAATATTAATCAATATTTATCAATATTAATCATTACAAAAATTTATAAAAGAAAGGCAAAAAAAAAAATAAAAAAAAACCAAATTATTTAAAATATTTAATCATTTTGTTAAAAGGTGACTTATTCAAAAAAAAACAAATGGTTAAATATAAAAAATGTAAATAAATAAATTACGCATGTGATAAGTTAAGGCTTTTGCAAATCTGCGAAAATATATATTTTGTAAAAATGATCGATATGATGATTGGCTTTGAACTTTAAAAAATATTTGCTTAAAACTTCAAATGAGGTTAAGTTCTTTGTTTGTACAATTGGACTTATCCGCATTTTTTTGCAAAAATGCGTTACAAACATTAAGCCTGGTACTTGCAGGATAGTCAATAAACAAATTACATATTTTATTATGCAAAATTACGTTCTTATTACACATAATTACACATAAATTACGGATATTATTACTAATTTTTACATATTCATATAAAATTTATATAAAGATTTTTATTTTATTAAAAAATGTAATTATTAAGAAAATATTCATTTTTACTTTTAAAACGTGATATTATATGCATTATATTTTGTATAGCTTCTATTTCTATAAATTATATAATTCTTTAATTTGTAATCAAGGATATCTATGGTAATATAGTTGACTCTGTGACTTAAAGTCATACTATTAAATTAATGCCAGATTCAGTAGAAGATTTTTTTCTATTTCAATCTTTGCTATTAATAATACCTTAAATATATTAAAAATCATCAATATATATAGAATAATAAAAAAATGCATTAATATTTAAAACTAAATAAATACCTGTCCATAACAAACACTTTGATCAGATACGTATTCAAATAATTCTTCAGAATTCATAACAACAGAAATATTATTAAACTAAGGGATTTGATGATAACTGCTATTTGCACGCATTATTGTACCATTTTCTAATATTACTGATCTATATATTATTACCTTTATTTGAGCGCTATCTATTTCAGATATTTTAATTAGATCTAAATATGAATCCATACATACTAAAAACTGATCAAACCTAGTCTTCATTTTATTACCTATATTAGTTTCTACTTTTTTTTTATCAAAAAATAAAAATGTATTCATTAACGAAAATTCAAAGAGCTTTGATGAAAATTTAAATGCACAAGGAGTTATTTTCAAATTTGTTAATTGATTTTGCGAAGTTATTTTGGCAATTGATTGGTGTCAAATCTAATAAAATATAATCTCTTAAAAAAACTACATAATATTATGTATTTTATATATTAAATACTTACTATTTGCATTAATTGGGTTTCAATATTTTTTTTTATTACTTAATCAATAAGGGACCTTAACATATTCACAATGAAAGCTTTCGTAAGTCTCTGTAGTATATCTATTGATTGCGCCAAAATTTTGTATTGAATTGATCACATGATAAATCTATGAGTGTAGTTTTGGAAGTTTTAGCTCAAACAGAGAAAATTGTTGAAAAATTCAGATGAAGTTTCATGACCATTTATATATAGATTTCTAAAATACACTAATTTTAATTAAATTACAATATAAAATATAGAACTTGTCAAAGTTTTATACATACCTCAAATTTGTTCAAATCGCTTTGCTTAAAAATTTCATATCTACTCATTTTATACATATTATTTCACAATTCGTAAAGTTTTACCAAATCTTTATTTGCAATAAAATTTTTCACTTTTTTGGTATTTTCTTTATATAAATTATTAATTACAAAAATCATTACTTTTATTAGATTATAATATTCATTTGCCATTAATCTTGCAATTGATTGTAATCCAGTTTTAAAAATTTTTGAATTTGTAAATCTTGGTATTTCCGCTAATCTACGATCTATTTCATCTACTAAATGATTACCATGTTGCAACTTTAAAAGTTCTTATGTATAATTAACTTGATATTGAAATAAATACAAATTAAGATGATGCATTCTATCGGGTACCGTGACAGAATAGATATTTATGTTTCTATAATTTGATCATTATTTATTATTAGTATTAAACAAAAATTAAAAATAAAATAAAATAATAAAATTTTGTAAACTTACATAAAATTCCAAAAAAAATTAAAAATATTTTTAATTGATACAAAATGGTTTGTGTCCTGTTTAAAATGCTCAATCATATTTCATGGGTACGTAGTTCAGTATCATTATCTTGTAAATTGATTTTATTAAGATTATCTTTTGAGACTAAACAAAATGATATGGATGACTTGAATTATATGCTTTATACGTAAGACAAAACATCGAAGCTTCAGGTCAATCAGAAATTACCCCTGAAACTCAGGAAAAGAACCAAAATGTTTTATCAGATATTGTCAAATCATTACCATTATTAGATTTTAGGAGGGAATATAAAAATACTTTTAGGAAATTATAGAAAGCTTTTCGTACTACTCTCTTAAATTTGATAGATTTTTTTATCAGAATTATCACTTGCTGATAAAATTGATAAATATCCTAATAATTATTTTGCATCAGGTTTATTACGCTGCCAATTTTTAATGTTACCAATAGTTACATATATAGGATGTAGTTGATTTTTTTCCAATGTATCAACATTAGTTGCATCAGAATATAATATCAAGGATAAAAGTTTTGCGCCAATTAGTAAATATTCTTTGGTATTCTTCCACTACATGCCAGTATTTTGTTCACTATATATTTTTTTTCTATCAATCTTTAATTTATTTAAATATGATTATTGATATTAATGTGATTAAACGTAAATATTAAATTACATAAATTTAAATAATTATCTCAAGATTTTCAAAATTTAACGCAAAATTTTGCATTATATCAGAAATTGTCAAAATATTATTTATACAATTTATAAGATTTAGATGATAAAGATAATATTTTATATTATTATAGGTTATTATACAAGTTTTTTGGTAATCTAAATTTGGTTGATTCATATTATCCATAAATTATCATCCTTGTTCGGTTGATTTAGGTAGTGGAGATATAACAAGATTTGCATATTTATTAAAAAAATGGATTATTTCATTTCCCGTATTATTATTTAATTTATTTTTAATTACTAATGTCATAAAATCTTTGTATGTTTCGTTAGGATAATTTAAATTCACATCAGACTCAGGTTCTAAAATATCTTGATTTATTATTGAATTTTCAGATATAATATTTTTAAAATTACTGCTATGATCGTCACTTAAAAGTAATTCTTCAACAGGTGGAGGAAGATCTTCATATAAACTTTCGTCATTCATCTAAAATAAATGATATATATGTTTATATTTAAAAATATTTAAAAAATTATATCACAATACTTTATTAAAAACGTATTTTAATAGAATTAAAAATCTCTTCACTTTCTAGTGAAATATCATTAATATCCATAATAGAATCATCACTTTTATCTAGTGTTCTGCAAAAAATCTGATTTGGATCTGGATTTTGATTTGATTTGATCCGTCGGATTCAGATCGGATTCAGATTTGGATTTGATTCAATCTGATGGATTCAGATTTGGATTCAGATCCAATTTGTTAGATTTGAAATAAAAAATGCTACCCCAAAGTCAGACATGGCATTTATTATTAAAAAATTAATAAAATTAATTTTTAATAACAAAATGCTATCCCGAAAGTCAGAGGCGGCATTTTTACATAAAAAATTTAATTTTTATTAATTTTTTTTATTAAAATGCCGCCTTGAAAGTCAGATGCGGCATTTATTAATAAAATAATTAATTATTATTTATTTTTTATATTAACATGCCACCCAGAAAGTCAGATGCAGTATTTATTATTAAAAAAATTAAATTTTAATAATAAAATGTCATCCTGAAAGTCGGACGCAGCAATTATTAATAAAAAAATTAATTTTTATTAATTATTTATATAAAAATGCCACGTCTGACTTTTTGGGCGGCATTTATTATTAAATAAATTAATGTTTAATAAAAAAATTCCACCCCGAAAGTCAGATGTGATATTTATTAATAAAACTATTAATTTTTATTAATTTTTTATATTAAAATGCTACACCGAAAGTCGGATGTGACATTTATTAATAAAACAATTAATTTTTATTAATTTTTTATATTAAAATGCCGCCCGAAAGTCAGACGTGGCATTTATTAATAAAAAAATTAATTTTTATTAATTTTTATATAAAAATGCCGTCCTGAAAGTCAGACGCCGCATTTATTATTAAAAAAATTAATTTTTAATAATAAAATGCTGATCTGAATGTCAGAGGCGGATTTTTGTTAAAAAAACAACTAAATTGTTGTTTTTTAATATTAAAATGCCATTCTGAACGGCGAAAGCGTATTTTTGTTAAAAAATTTTTTTTGATCTATTGGATACAGATACAGATTCAGATTCAGTTTTGTCAGATTCAGATCGAATCAGATTTGGATCGAATCAAATTTTGCTCAAATCTGATCCGATCTGATCTATGCGGAACACTATTTTTATTACTGATAGATTGATCGCAAATATTAACATGCTGGTTATACCCTAAATGACTACTAAATGTACGCTTATAAAATAAGTACTTGTAATTAACTATTTGTGATTTTATGTAAGTATGATAATTTAAAGTATTGTTAAATTTATTAATTTTTTTTTCTTGATCTATTCAAGGAGATATTGAAGTCTATATATAATGTTTTTTATCCATTAAAAGATAATGAAATTTAATATTAAAATTAGTATTTCTACTAAATAACTTAGATTTGCGAATAATTTCATATTCTAGTTTCTATACTGTACCTAGATATTTCAGGTGAAACTAATTTCGCTAAATTGATCTGCAAAAATATATTCAAAATAAAGTTTATAGGCTTTAGATAGGTTTCAGATCATAGCTAGGCCGAACGTTTCAGATTTAAAAAATAGTTTTACCTGAAACACTAATCGTACCGCTTAGTAGCTATTTTCAGAAAATTTAATTTAATTAAAAAAAACATAAAATAGTAAAAAAAATATAAAGATTGGTGAGATTATGCATTTTATCTAATTCTTATATTTGCAAATGTTTACTTCTTAGAATATTTATTATATTTAAAATAAAAAATATTATTATTATTAATAAAAAAAATTTATTAATTAAATAAATTAAATTAAAAATAATAAAATAATAAAATAATAATAATAATAATAATAATAATAATAATAAACAATTTAAAAAAATTTATAAATGTTTTAATTTTATGCTACTACACTAGTTACTGCACTAGTTCTAGCTAGCTCTTCAGTAAATACAGCATCTCTAGATGATGATTGGCCTTGTATCATTCTGCTAACCCTATCATTATCATCACTTTTATCACTTTCTTCTTTATTACTTTCCCCCTAAAACCTCTTTCCTTCACAATCCTTTTCTAAAAAATTAAAAAATTTTAATATTATTATGTAATATCACGTAATATTACTTAAAGCTTTGTAATACTTACTAAATTTCTTTGCACTTGACTTTTCATAATTTTACTGTTAACTTGAATAATTTCATTGTCCGGATCTAATATAACTTTGAATACGCCGACTGTGTATGCAATCTGTGGTTTTGCTGCATTTCTTGAATTCAGCTAAAGTTTTTCTAAAATTCAGGACAAATATGATGGACTCCTAGGTTGTCCATTATTGTTAAATGATTTACATAAATTATCAAAGCATTGCTTGACAGAAGCCAATGCTTTTCAGTTATGTATTTCGGTTGAACTTGCATTAGTACTTATCAGGGATAAATATGTTTTCCCAAATATGACGAACAAAACTTCCTTTATTCTAAAAGTCAGCGAACCTCAGAGACTTCTATACTTGTATGTAAGCTATTAAAAAAATATATTTATTTGTTATTTAAAGCTTAAATTAATAAAGCAAATTGTTCTATTATTACCTGTCGATCTATGTTTTTGTTGAGTAGTATAATAATGGGCTTTTTGGCACAAAAAGCCCTGGGAAGCCTAGAGGGTCACCTTGTATATCATAAGTTTTTTCATATAGCGTAAACTTAATGTATTAATACTTGCAAACCTAAGGATATAAATTTACCTTCTTGCTTGTTAAACGCTCTGTATTCATTTGTATTCTAGTAACAACATTTTTTGGCACAAAAAGTCCAGAAACACCTAGAGGGTCACCTTGGGTATCGATTTTTTTACACATAGTGTAAACCCATTGTAATCATATTTGTGACCTTAAGGAAATCATTTCACTTTCTTGATTATTATTCGCTCTGTAAACTTTAGCTTCCTATATGTAAAAATTAATTTTCACTTTGGCACAAACAAATCCGAAACACTTTTGGTATTCATCCTGGTTATCATTTTTTTTTGCATACATTATAATCAAATTGCCTCCATATAGCATACTATTTAGGTAGCAAGAGAGAACAAGCATGAGGAGGAGCGGAGCGATGACAAATGTGCATTTAATATAGAAGAATAAGTATGAGCTGGCAAAGCCCTTTAGGGTGACGTCAGCGAATACACATTCGACAGGAGAAACGATATAGCAGGAATATGAGCAAGCCCTTTAGGGCGAAGCGAATATGGATGCTATATCGTT
>CAMKVN010002139.1:0-14825 GCA_946474995.1 Funneliformis geosporum
TCGTCGTGCAACCTGGGTACTAGTATATCCTAGTAGCGAACAAGTACTATTTTCCAATCAGTTAATTTCCTGATCCATGAAGCGGCTTGGTTAATAATTTTAATTTTTGTATTTATTTAATAAAGATTTTTTTATACCAATAAAGTTTTTTTTCAACATTTTACTTTGAATTTGAATATTTTAAAGCAAAAAATTAAACTTCATTTTACTCTCTCTCTCCGCTATTAAATAAAATGAACCTAGCAAAAGTGACAAATAGGAAATAAAATGATGCTATGAAATTAGTTATAGAATCTTTTTAAATACAATTTTTTATTACGTAAAGAAGGCGAATTGCAAAAAGATTCTGCACGAAATAATTCAGATTTGAGCGAACTTTATCTCTCGATATAAAGAAAATACATTTTATAATTGTTCTTTTATGTTTAATATAGTAAATAGAATAATCATATATTTTTTATATAATTAAATTGTACTCCAGTCCAAATGAAGAAAACCACGGTTAACATTAAATAAATCGTAATTTTTTTATTTATTATAATTTCATTGGCCGAAATTAAGGTAATCTCTGATTAAACATAAATTTAATTGCTGAACCGGAACCCGATTATCATTTGATCCGTTCACTTTTTTTTTGTTTGCCACTTCACGACTAATAATGTAAGTTAAGTTAAATAACAACCTTTAGTTTACATATAAACGGCTATAACTTTTATTTTTTATAATAGGGGACGTTACGTACAACTTGTAATGGGTCCTGCCGGGACAGGAAAGGTTAGATATGATAATACTTGAACTTTTTTTTAATTTTGTTTGGACTTTATTCTTAAATTTGAAAATTTGACGTATAGTCCACTTATTGCGCTACAATGATGACTCATTGTCAAAATATTGGTCGTTCCGTACATTTGATGAACCTTGATCCAGCAGCTGATAAGTTCGAGTATAAACCTTCGATTGGTTAGTATACTTTTGATTTATCAAATTTATAAATGTAGTTCAATTTTAATTATTTACATTAAATCCTTAGATATTCGAGATCTAATTACTTTAGAAGATGTTATGGAAGAATTACGATATGGCCCTAATGGAGGATTAATATATTGTCTGGAGTAAGTATTTCGATTATAAGATAAATTGATTGTTCGTCAATAAATATTTATAATACAATTATTTTAAATCAAAGATTCTTATTGAATAATATGGATTGGCTGGAAGAAGAATTGGGAGAATACGAAGATGATTATTTGATCATTGATTGTCCAGGTATGACCAAATTCACGTATATAAGCACGATGAATCACATTGATTATAAAATCTTACCTTATACTTCATTTATAAAGGCCAGATCGAACTTTACACACTTTCCAATTATGAGACGAATTGTGACTATTTACAACGAATGCATTTTCGCATATGTGGGGTGTATTTGTTGGAAAGTCAGTTTATCGAAGATAATTCGAAATTCTTTGCTGGGGTATTAAGTGCCATGTCAGCGATGATAAGTTTAGAGATACCACATATAAATGTGTTATCTAAAATGGATCTTTTGGGTAAAGTTAAGAGAAAGGAACTAGAAAGGTAGATTTCCGTGTTTAATTTATATATTTATTCTACTTATTACATCATTATATCTTATCTTCATGATTCTTCAGGTATTTTGATCCCGACCCTTCATTATTAACAGATAAAGCGAATTCCTCAATGAACCCAAAATTTCATGACTTGAATAAGGCAATCGTACAATTGGTTGGTAGAAATAAATATTTATAATTGTCAAGTATTTTTATTTTTATTTTTTTTTATTTTTGAACTAATTTATTATATACCTTTCTTTTTGCAGATTGATGATTATAACATGGTCAGCTTTATGCCGTTAAATATTACAGATGAAAGTTCTATAACAATGATATTGTCACATGTTGATGATTCACTTCAATTCGAAGAGGATCAAGAACCAAAAGAACCAAAGGTATGAATCATATATTTTATATTATATTTATTGATTATTTTATCTGATATTTTTTCTTGATATTTGTTTAGGATATTGAATATGATGATGAACAATAATAGTATTATACTATATAATAATATTTTTTTCGTAATTTTTTCGATTATTATTATTATTATTATTATTATTATTATTATTTATTAATTATAATCAAACCCCATGGAAAAGCCCCGCATGAAAATATAATATTTAAATCTTTGGATATTCAATCGAATCAAAAGATTTATAAGTTCCAAGAAGCTCGTACAATTAGAGGATAATGAGCGTCCGTATCATAGTAACCTTGTTCTTCTTTTAGACTTTTCTCATGAGATTTCCATACTATCTCATCATATTTTTCTAACAATTCGATACGGAATTCACTGGTTGTTTCTAACAACGTGACAAATGCTTGTAGACTATCACCTCGTCGTGGTGCACATAGAATAAACAAGCTTTTGTCTGATTTTTTTAGAACTGAACGTATAGCATGAAGAAGGTGCGGATGTGTTTCTTTATCAAAAGTACTGTAGAAATAAAAAGTTTATAATTACAAACTTTATGAAGCATTTTCTATTGAATAGAAAAGTTGTGCCAAAAAAATTTACCAGTCAGCACATATGACAATATTACACTGAATGTCGTATACGGTATTCTTATTCCAAAGCATCTGCATGGAACAAATATCCACATCAGAGAAGAGTTCCTTATTTGAATTCAAAATGGTTTGGATATGTGTAACATAAAAATATTGTCAAGAATAATTAAACAAATGTATATTTAATTGTAGAATGTTGGAAGATTTTTAAAAAGGATATTATCTATGCAATCAGGATTGCCATCTGTTAAGGTAACGCTTTGCGGATGACATTTCGCAGCTATAATCAAACCAGCCAATGCACACATTCCGCCACCTAATTCGCACACGTTTTTATTTCTTTTTTTATTTTATTTTAAAAGTTGGATTAAAATATTTATTGGAATAAAATTATTTAATTAAATAAGCGAAACTAATTTACCTAAATAAATTGGGATTTTTCATACAATAATAACCTAATACCTCTTCTGATGGCCAAATACATAAATTACCCGTATTCAAAAATCCAGAGTATTCAGAAGAAAAAGTTGCTTTTATATCGATTGTTCTAGGAACTTTGATCCTATCACATAATATTAAAAGGATATTTCGAAAATTTTTATTAAACCATTCTTTTTTTTAAAAAAAAAACCGGGAATATTACCTAATATTCAAGATCACATGATCATAAAGATCATATGTGAACCATTCTTCCAATTGTGGTATATTATCGTTATTGGTTAAGGTTCTTTTTCGTCGAGGAAATAAATTAAATTCTTTATGCCTTTTTGTTGAATTCGTTGTATTAATCTCATGTTGGGTATTAGATGATGATATGATTACCGATCGAAGTAGTTTCCATCTGGATTTTGCCGTTTTTTTCGTGTTTGCATAAGAGTTCATTATTCCAGAAAAAAAAATAATTTTTTATAGTGATGTTTATATTGATAATCATCACATGATTGAAAACGTCTGAACTTTTTTTAACATTTTTTTCAATTATAGTAAATTACTAGATATAAATGAATTTAACAGCAGGATCTTGGTTTTCCTTTATTATTTTTAAAACCAGTATACTAACTAATGTGTTCATCTTTTAATTCACCCTTAATCTTTCTAATTAAGAAATCCTAAATTGCATTATGAACAATCCTCTTGATTATTTATTATGTTTTTTTTTATATGTTTAAAATTATTGTTAAGGAGTTAGGTTTCAAGTTAAATTTCCACTAGAGGTGAACAAATGTCTTTATATGTAGAGATGTTGTTATTTGATTGGATTGTATGCAAGTCTTGCATTCATGTACTCAAAAATAGAAAAATAGGAAATTTTTTAGACTCGGTAAGCCTTAAATAGTTTAAACAAATGTTTATTTAAATGAATTAAAACCGAACGTACAGTTTGAGATATTCTTTCTTTGCAATTCTTTACCTTTTTTTACGATTATTCATTTATCATTTGGTTTTTACCCAAGTCTAACATAGTAATGTCTCATAGTTCTTTTCAAGAAATCTTACCTTTTGTAATTGATAATGAAGAAAACGAAGAGTCTATATCACTTCAAGTAACTTCTCATGGGTCAAAACATGAGAGTTATTCACCTGAAGAAGAAACTGACGAACGTTCGAATTCTGGTGATTTGGCTCCTTTGTTATCTAACGCTTCTCGTGAGTTTGACTCACCAACTCCAGGAGATTCGAGCAGTGTATTAGTTTTAGAAAATGGTGATATTTTAAAAATGCCAAAAGATGGTGGCTCATTCTTTGAAAGTTTTTTAAATATGGCAAATAGTATCATAGGAGCTGGTAAGCTTAAAGAATATAGTTTAAGTATATTTATTTGTTATTTGTTAACATATCTCTTAAATATTTTCGTTGTAATGTTTATAGGTATTATCGGTTGGTATCTGATCAAATTAACTGTATGATGCGTAATTAGTGTAGGAAGAGTCTTTTGCAATATCTGTTATGAATATTATAGGCAATCGTAACATAAGGACTTGATTATTTTTTTCTTTTTCCTCTACTTTCGAACCATAGGCTTGCCATTTTCTTTTCGTGAGTCTGGCATATTTGCTGGTATCATTCTTTTGTTGGGACTCACGTATCTGGTAGATTGGACAATACGACTTTTAGTTTATAACGCTAAATTATCGGGACGAAATTCTTACCAAGAAGTTATGCAATTTTGCTTTGGAAAGAGTGGACTGATAATAATTTCCGGGTTTCAATTATTGTTTGCTTTTGGAGGTGAGAAAGGATCTTTTAATAAATTGCTTCATAAAATTGTTAAAAATAAATTAAATAAATAAATGATTATTATTATTATTATTATCATCTAGGAATGTGTGCATTTTGTGTTGTTATAGGTAAATCAAATAATCTTTAATGATATGATGGATTTTGGCCAAAATTTCTTTTGTACATATTAAAATGAGAAAAAGAAAAACAATACTTGTAAATATTTAGGTGATACGCTTCCTCACGTCATTACATCACTGTTCCCTAATATATCAAACATTCCGGTCCTTTATCTTTTTACGGATCGTTATTTTGTTATCATCTTCTGTACCGTTTTCATATCATATCCGTTATCACTTTATCGAGACATTTCAAAGCTGGCTAAAGCAAGTGGGTTAGCTTTAATATCAATGGTTATTATTGTAGTGGCTGTTGTAATTGAGGCCCCTCATGTTGATCCAAAATACAAGGGCAGTGATGAGGGAACTTGGGACTTTGTACATCCAGAAATGTTTCAGGTATGAATTTATAAAATACTTTTCAAGTCTTGTAAACCAATTTGTTTGCTAATATATATTTATTTATTTTAATATAACACATTAGGCAATTGGCGTAATCAGCTTTGGTATGTTCTTTACCATCACGTTTTTTTTTTTCATTGTAATTTTTTTTTTATTTAAAATAATATTGCCATATATGTATAGCTTTTGTTTGTCATCACAACAGTTTATTGATTTTTGATTCGTTACGTAAACCCACACTGAACCGATTTGCGGCAGTTACTCATTTATCCACGGGAATATCAATGTTAGCATGTTTATTGGTAGCTATTGTTGGATTTTTGGCGTTTACTGATAAAACAGAAGGTTCCCTTTATATATTTCTAATTGAAGTCATTGAAAATTATGCTTACCCTTTTTTAAGCTTACGCTTTTCTTTCTTTTAGGAAATATTTTGAATAATTTTCCAGAAGATAATGTTCTTATAAATATAGCAAGATTCTGTTTTGGATTCAATATGTTTACAACTTTACCATTAGAAGCATTTGTTTGTAGAGAGGTACGTACATAAATGTATATTTATTTATTTAAGCACATGAATTATTAAAATAAAAACAAAATTTTTAATTTTAATCATCCCAGTCGATTGAAATTTATTATTTTCCAAATGCACCATTTTCATTGAAACGACACGTGACCTTAACCACAATATTTGTTATGGGCGCAATGATGGTGTCATTATTAACCAACGATTTGGGTATTGTATTAGAGTTGACCGGTGGATGTTCGGCAACAGCTTTAGCTTATATTTTACCCCCCGCGTGTTTCCTTAAACTGTCATCCGGAAAGTGGTGGAGTAGAAAGAAGTTACCGGCGGTATTATGTATTGGATTTGGGATTGTAGTGATGGTATTGAGCACCGCTTTAACCCTCAATAAAATGATAGAAACGAAAATATAATGTATCAATAATATATAGACGTTAATATTAATAAGATATAAAATTTTAATTTATTACTATATAGACTATTTTTTAAAGATAATAAAAAAAAAATTTTTTTAATAAAATTTTGCTTATTTATCACGTCCTTTTCTTTTTACTTTTTCCTTTAACATCCGATAAATCATTAGAAGAAATATCTTCCATTTCAATAATATCCTTATTATCAACTAATTCCCTTTTACCATATTTAACTAATAACCTCACTTCAATATCATCTAATTCCCAATTATGAGGGGTTAGTTCAAGGTTTTCACTTTCAGCCAAAAAGAGCTTATTAAAATCTTGTGGTTGACCAGGAGAAGCAGCGCCCATTTGAGACATGGCAGCCATATCACGCATACCATCAGCAGCATTATCTTCACCTAATAATAATGTGAAAATGCTTCTTAACCCAAATAAATTTAAAAAATACCATGATAATGATGATACCCAAGTAACATCCATATCAGGAGTTTCGACACCTCGTTGCAACATTGTTTTAAAACGAAGTGTAAGTGGAAAAGGTAATTTAACTATAAAAAAAAAAAAAAAAAAAATTACATTTAATTTGTTCCTTTCCTTTTTTTCATGAATCAAAGAAGTAATATAATAAGAAGGAACTTACTTAAAACAAAACCAGAGAAAAAGAAATTAATCCATCCCATAATAACGGTTTGAGGTATTATCATGGCGAAATTTTTTTTCATTCCTTCCATCATCATTTCCATACCAGCGGGATCTGTCATTGGATTAACTACTTGATTAGCCGATGCGGGATTTTTTAAAAAATCTCCCTTTTTATATGATGAACAAAGATAATTCTTTCTTATGAGAAATGATGAACTTGGTATATTGTTTCCATAATTCCTTAAAGTGACTCCTCGGGTTAACGCCTTTGTTTCTTTTATAGCTTTAATCCCAGCCTTTTTACCACTTGTACTTCCTATTAATACCGTTACTTGATCTCTAAAGATCCCCACTAATACCATAACCACCATAATTGGTATTAATACCCAATCTCGAATTGCTAATGTAAAACATTTAAATCAAAAAGTTTAACAAAATGAAACTCATGAAAAGAATTTGATCAAGTACAAGAAACAAATGAATATACCTGGATCCAAGTACAATGCTTGACTAATGAAAGAAAACTTTAGATTACGCAATTTAATAATAATAAAGAATGAAAGAAATTGAGAATTAACCTCTCCACCAGCATACTAGTCAATGGTTGAGACATAACGTTTTTAAAAATCTATTTTTCAACGTTATAAATTTGACTCGAGATCTTAAAAATGTGTTTTAAACTATTTTTTTTTTTTTTTTCATATTTATCTCATATGACCGATCTCTCGGTCCAAATCTGAAGGTTGGAATTGGACCGATCCGGATCCGGTCCATCAGTGACAAATAGGGAACGGTTTCGGAAACCATTGTTAAGTCCGGAGTATATAGTAATGGTAATACGCTATGTTGATGAAAAGTTGGTAAATATCTTTGAAGGAAAAAAGCGAAGTCCTTTAAAAGGAATATACAGTATAATGTATAATTTTCATTTATTTTATATAATATCATTTCATTTATTTTATTTTATTTATTTATTTATTTATTTTTAAAAAAAAGAAAATAATTGACAGTAAATATACACCTTTAAGAGAGAGGGATGAATTTATTGATATATTAAAATCTATTAACATCTTGTTGAATTTGATTATTGAACCGTCTTTGTTAAATCAATATGTATTTAGAACTATACATTTATTTTTTTTCTTTAAAATATACTATTATTTATCAAAAGATTTAAGCATTCCTTTATGGATTGAAATGATTATTCAAGAAATTTAATGAAACGAATGTCTAGAAATTTTAAGAATAAAATAAATAAGGATGATTTTGTTTAATAATGTCGCGAAGAATAAAAGTTATTGAATGAATGAATGGAAAGTTGCTTGATGTTTGTTCGCATTTATTCACATATATATTATATATTTTTTTTTTTTGCCACATGCTTTACTTTCTATGAAAGATTGCTCAAGTAATATATTAAAAAAAGTAAATCCGAAATAATACTAAATTATTTTTAGTCCAAACTACATCAAAATTGAATTAATAAAAAAGACATACCCGATCAGGTTTATTTAAGTTTATAACGAGCACAATTGTAACCAATCTCGTATCGTCTCAATTTTTGAGCGGGCGGCTGATTCTACGAGATATTAGAAATTATTTTTAATTTTAAAATAAGGACACATAATTGAACGTCCCTGGTCCAAAAAAAGAAATCGATCAAATGTTTATTAATGTTTATTAAGGTTTATCATTACTAATCTGGTTCATATTGTAAATATTAGTTTAGCCCAATTTATATTAATTAAATTTACATTTATTAAGTAATTATTGTTCTTCTTCAGACCAGGTTGGTTCTAATGGCCTTTTTTTAGGAAGTTGAATATTCGTCGTGGAAGATTTTCTAGAAGTTGATCCCGATAATAAATCATAATTATGAGGAGAAGAAACTGCAGATACAACGGTAGATGTGGTATCAGGCGATTCCGGAATATTCTGTATCTTTTTTTGTTCTTCTTGATGTTGAACTAATTTATATAAGCTTTTTTCTACCAATCTAACTTCTTTCAATTTCATTTCTCGAAGTTTAATAGGATTGCGAATAATTAATTTAGGATATATCTATTATGAAGGATCATAAAGTTAGAAGAAATGGTTTCTAAAGAGGAATAGTAATATACAGTATTTCCAACGTAAACTTACGGGCGTTTTCTTGTAAGAATGTTTAGCAGGAAATGGTGGCATATGTGAAGGAACATATTTTGGTCGATACTCGTCATTCTCATTTATGTCCTCTGGAACAAATAATGACATTGAAGATGACTCTGATGGTATTGTTTCCGCTTCTAATAATGAGCTTTTTAAATTCGTCACGAAATTGTCGTAATTTTCTTTTGCTTTTATTTTATTAAAAAAAAAATAAAATAAAATAAATAAATAAACAAAATTCGAATGAACATAAATTCAGATATTCTTATTGGTTTACCTTTAAGACATTTATTTCTGTGTCCATCAAGGGCTCCAGTTCTGATATTCCATTCTTTAAAACTTTTCTCAACATCATTAATATTAATTTGTGACCGACGCGCTAATTCCGTATACTCTTGTGATGTTTTAATAATATTTTCGAAATCTATTTAACGAAAAATATTTAATTAGAAACATACCGTTAACAAGGCAAAAATTAATAAAAATAATTTTAAACTTACACGTCTCTAATACATTAGCCAATACTTCATTTGCGGAAGAAGTTATACTAGTAAACCCTGCTTCTCTTGCCAAAAATGCTACTATTTTCTTATTAATTTCTTTAACTATTCTTGAATCAATATTCTTCTTTTCCATTTCGTTCAACTTTTTAAATTTTTTTTTCTTAAAAAAAAAAATATTCCTGAATGAGTATGACGAAATTTATGAACCATTTTTTATATGACCATTATTTTTTCCGAACTTTTTTTATACGGCGGGGCGTTATATATATATATAAAGTGAATTGGTAATTTTATTTCTAAACTTGCTTTCAAACAACCTGGATGAAAACCAAAATAAAAATGAATTAAAGTAAAATGACACAAACAGTAATAAGATCAACTGCTGCATTCATTATTCAAATCATTTCTGCGTATCCTCTTTTTTTTTGTAATTTTTGTTTTTAGATTAACAATTTTATAAAGTCCTTAATTAAAATTGTCAAATTTCTCATCGATATATTTAATAAATATTCAATTAATAATTATTATTAGAAAGTAAAATATAACGCTAGTAAAATAAAAAAAATTCTCGAACTGGCAGATTTTTAGTATGTTTAACATTCCTAAATGTAAGTTTATTAAAACTATTAGACACATTAAATATATAAAATCATATGATCCAAGTTTTTTTGATGATGATGTTTTAGCCTATTAAATAAACAAGTTTAATTAGAACGAATTTAAGTTCTTATATCTACACCAAATAAACTCGTTTTATAGATAAGTCGGCGAAATTGATCACGTGCCTGCGATTTTTTGGTGGAAGTTACATCTAAAAACAAGGACATGTTGTGAAACATAGTTCTTCATTGCGTTATTAATGATGTTTAATTTTTCTTCAACAAATAACATATAAGTGACGATGGATAAAAAATCTGAGTCATGGAATCGAACACGTACAACTTCACCAACTTCAACTTTCCGTTCACAACCTTACCAGGGTGGTTCTAGTTCATCCTTTCGAGACGACAATTATGCCAGTATAATTGAGGGTTTAAAAAAAATCTATAGTAATAAAATCAAACCAATAGAAACTACTTATAATTTTGAAGGTTTTCATTCGCCACCTTTGACTGATAGTGACATTGAAGCCAAACCAATTGTCCTTTTGATAGGACAATACTCAACAGGAAAAACCACCTTTATTAAATATTTATTAGATAGAGAATATCCCGGTTTGTTTTAACATAACACTTTTTGTTTCTGTGATATTAAACAATAAACAACCTAATTAACTTGTATATTTTACTTGTAGGAAGCCATGTCGGCGTAGAGCCAACAGTGAGTTTAAAGAAAATTTTATCAAGCCATTTTCATGATTCTTATATTTATATATTCAACAATGGTATACAAACTTACTCCATATTTTTTATTGAAATTTAGACGGATCGATTCGTCGCAGTTATGAATGGTGTTGAAGATCGAGTTAGTAGCAATTTATTTACCTTTTTAAACAAATTCTTTCAATAACATGCATAACGATTTACAGGCCATCCCAGGTAATGCTGCAGCTGTAGATGCTCAATTACCATTTCGAGGACTAAATAAATTTGGTCAAGCATTTTTATCTAGGTTTCAGGCAAGTCTTTTTCAACATCCATTTAAACTATATTATAAACAATATATCTTTAAACAGTTTATCTTGTTTTAACAGGTTTCACAACTTCCTTCTCATGTATTGGAGAATATGACCATCATTGACACTCCCGGGATTCTCTCCGGTGATAAACAACGAATCGATCGTGGTTATGACTTTACGTCCGTCATTGAGTGGTTTGCAGAGCGAGCTGATCTGATATTGTTACTTTTCGATTCTCATAAATTAGATATTTCTAATGAGTTCAGAATGGCAATTCATTCATTGAGGGGTCAAGAAGAGAAAGTTAGAGTTTTACTAAACAAAACAGATATGGTAGATGGACAACAATTAATGCGGGTCTACGGAGCACTTATGTGGTCATTAGGTAGAGTTGTTCAAACACCTGAAGTAATGAGAGTATTCCTTGGCTCATTTTGGCTTGAGAAACCTTTAAATGTATTTGAGGATTGTCGAACACTAATTGAATCAGAGCAAAAGGATTTGCTTGATAGTTTACGTGAACTGCCTCGTAATGCTACAGTTAGAAAAATAAACGAAATTGTCAAAAGAGCTAGGTTAGCAAAGGTAAATATTTATTAATGTTATTTTGAATTCGTATAATTATTTGAAATACCATTGATTTAAATAGGAAATCAAATATTATAATAGGTGCATGCTTATATAATTGGACATTTGAAAAAGGAAATGCCCGCAATGTTTGGTAAACAGTCTAAACAGAATGAACTCATTAGTGGATTAGATAAAGAATTTATAAAGGTACAACAACGTTATCAATTAGCTCCTGGAGATTTCCCAAACGTGGAAAAGTTTAAACGAGGTTTAGGAATTTATAAATTCGAGAAGTTCCATAGTTTGAAGCCTCAAATACTGGAAAAAGTGGAAGATGTATGAGAATTCTATATTTAAATTTATTTAATTATTTTGACTTGCTTATTTTAAATTTAATTTTGATAATTATTAGGCACTTTCTACTGATCTACCAAAATTAATTACAAAATTACCTGCAGGAAATAGAATGTTGTCTCCTGCTGAACGTAATCCGTTCGGAAGTTCTGAATCAAATTATTATGATCGTTCAGAACTTCCTCCTGGTTATTGGGAATTTTCTTCGGTTGATAAAGCTTCGGTCATGTCACAATTCAACTCTTTGCGTCCGATTGATGGTAAAGTTCCCGGTTCTTCTATCAGACCTGTTTTGATAAAGACGGGATTATCACAGGATCTACTTGCAAAAGTTTGGGGATTAGCTGACTGGGATAGCGATGGATATATGGATTCAGACCAATTTTCTGTAGCTATGCATCTTTGCAAAGGTGTTTTATCTGGTGGTGAATTGCCAGACGAATTACCAAAAGCAATGATTCCCAACCGAAAGGTTTAATAATCGGTTTGATTTAATACTTATATACTACTACAATCGGAAAGTTACAAACTACGTCAAGTAGATTCATTAATACCATTAATATAATACAAATTATTATAAACTAATATTTAATTTAATAAATAATTTTTTTTTACAAATAAGTTTTACAGTTAATTTTTCGAAGTTTTTTAAGATTATAAGTAAAACAGAAAATTTTATATAATAATATTTAGCCAGTATTTTTCTAATAGACAAAAAAGAAGGTAATAAAATGATTTATAATAATTAACAATTATATAATTAATGTAATAGTTAATAGATAGTAAATATAACATAATACAGTAATAAAAAATTGCGATACATTATTTACTCCAAATTTGTAAAAAGTTTTATTAATAATAATTATTGTTTATATTAAAATCGCAAAAGTTTTTTAATTTTCTTTATTCATTAATTGTGAAGCATTATTAAACTCATTACATAAGTATAATATAAAATGCAAATTAAAATCAGTATACAATATTTCAAAATAGAATAATAAAATATAATATACCTTTTTATCTTGTTATCATTAGAATTTATAGTTTCTGTTAAAATTTTTTTCTCTTTTGTTACTTTAAAATAATTACAAATACTAACTGATAAATTCTGATCTAAAATTACTATTGCTTCAACTTTTTCATTATTAGTATCAAATATTGATTGAATAGCTATATCTTTTATTAAATGATTTGAAATATTTTTTTCAAATATATCAATATCACATATAATACAAATTTTTTTCAAAAATATCAAATAAAATATTTAAAAAACTTGGTTCTAATACCAATAATTTTTTTACATAATAATCTATACATATATCTCAAGTTCCTTTATTACTTTATAATAGAATCTAACATTATCTATTTTATTCTAAAACTTATACAATCAGAAATTTTACTTATAATTTAAAAATTAGTATAATATTTATAATAAAATTTATAAGTAAAATCAAAAAAAAAAATATATTAATTAGTAACTTTTTGTATTAATTTAAAATCAAAGTTTTGAAAATTTTTTAATAAAAGTATTTTCTTTATAAAAGCTAATTATTTATTTTTATATTATTGAAAAAACTTAAAAAATATATAAATTTATATTTAAACCATTTATTTATATATTTAAATATTATTTATTTATGTATATATTTAATATTTTAATTATTAAAAATGAAATTTTATTTAAAAATAATAGATTTATAATAAATTTTATAACATATTTTTGTTCAATTGGACATCATATATGTTCTCATCATCAACCTACAGTTGAAAGAAGGAAAGTGAATAAATAACCCATCAATTATTAATTATTATGCAACATATCAAAACATATCACGGCACCTTTTCTGATACATCAGTATATGTTTTTTATTCTCGATAATGTATTCTTTGGATATGAATAGTTTGGGGCAGGGTTGGGAAGTACAGTGCTAGTACAATGATTAGTACAGTTAGTACAGTTAGTACATTATAATAATTAATATAAATATTAGTACAAGTACAGTACATACAAAATTCCCAACCCAGAGTTTGGGTTCCAGAGTTTTCAGTTGTTAACACCTGGGTTTCAACATGACAAACATATTACTCAATATTATTTTAAATTTGCAAAATTTCAGATCAAAAGCCCAAGTCGTATATCCGCTATCTTTTGGTGCAACCCGATATTAGAAAGTTTAGAAACTCTATTGCGTCGACCAAGAGATAATCATTATAGACCAAGGGCTTGTGCTTAAAAGGGAAGAACCAAGAGTTCATAACTGTGACCAAGAGTCATCGGTTTTTCTTTCTAGAAAACAAAAAATTCATAACTTTGACCAAGAGCCAACAGTTTTCATAAATCCGTTGAATTTCTAATACCTTACAACAGTCCAAGATTACTCAAGCCTCGCGTTTTTTCAAATTTATGTTCTAAAATTGCAGCTTTATGTAGAATTTTTCTTATATTACCAAAATTCGAACAATAAATAGTGAATTTTTCGTCGAACAACATTTATATCAAATGACATTAATCACGTGACGAATCATCAATAAAAATTACTTTGTCCTACAAATAACAACAGGAGGAACCATACCTAAAAATAGAACAGGTTACACAATTTATCAAAGTCGTAATTTATACAATTTAAAGTACTTTTTCGGAAGATTCGGGTAGCCCATCTTGCCTATAAAGAGTATATCAGTTTTCTTGAAAGCTTAATGTTTCTTGCGACGACGC
>CAMKVN010002140.1:0-14822 GCA_946474995.1 Funneliformis geosporum
AGGGAAGCAGACCCCCATCTTTAGGACATATTAATTTACATACTATAACGTCCTAAGATATATTAATCACGTAAGTAGATAACATCATAACGCAAGTAGATAACATTATAACATCCTAAGACATATTAATTTATATATTATAACGTCCTAAGACATATTAATTTATATATTATAACGTCCTAAGACATATTAATCTTATACAAGTGGGACGCATTAATAGGACGTATTAATATATTAATATATTAATACGTCCTATTAATGCGTCCCACTCTATTATTCTAGGTGAATTAACTTCTCGTTTACAACCACTTAATGTATTATTAAATAAATCTTTCAAATCTAAGGTAATTATTTTATTTTGATTATTATTTAATTAAAATAAAATTAACTTAATATTAAGTAAAATAGATGCAATATCTTTATAATAACTGAATAAATGAAACTATTAAGGATTATATACCATCTGAAAAGATCAAATAATCACCTTACTCACTTGTAGCAACTTGGATAAAAAAAAGTTAGAATTCAATTGATTCTAATATGATTAGACGTTCATTTAATTGTTGTGACATATCAAATTCTTTAAATGGAAAGGAGGATAATCTAATTTTTAATCTCAATAAAATAAAAAAAAATAAATAATTAAGGAAGATAATTGAAGAAAATGGGTAATAATGAAAGTGAATTTGAAGATGATAGCAATAGAAATGAATCAGATAATGAGAATAATAAAAGTAAAGAAATTATTATAAAGAAAATGAAGATTGCAATATAATCCAAAACTGGAATTGATAGCATTTAATCAAATTTATAATTCTGTAGCATTTATTCAATAATTTTATATTATCAAATTATAAATAAATAGAAATATTACTCAAGAATATATTATTTATTATAAAATTGATTAATTTATTAATTTATTAAATTTTGCGATTTAATTTTAAAATTAAAAACTTTATGTAAAATATTTAGGTCTTATTCAAAACTTGCATAATTAAAATTGAATAATACTCAAATCCTAAAATAGGAAAATTTTTTATTATTTAGTAAAATGCCCAAATCTTTTAAAGTGAAGATACACTTAAAAGGGGATATTTTATATAATGCTATACAGTAATTACCTATGATGAATAATTTAATTATTTACTATGTGATATTTAAGGTTCTATAATTCTTATTATTTCTACTATTTACTTTCTAATTCAGTTGTAGTGAAATATTTTATTTAATTATTTTAATAATTTGTACTACTTGTTCTGTTCTTTTCTTCTTCCTGTAACTTCTTCTTATAAAGTTTTCCATTATGATATTATGTGTTATTTTTATATTACATAAGTTTTATGTATTTCAGTTTATTATTCCTAGCTATTATATTTTTTGTGTAATTTTTTTGCATATTTGTATTACTTCTTTAATTATTATTTTCAATTATTTTCTATTTTTTTATTATAAAACCCTTTATTCAGTACTTTAATTATTCTTTTTTTTTTAGTATCTAATTTATCCAAATATTTTTTTTTGAAATTTATTCATCTTGTGTAATAATTTTTTTCATTCCACAATTTATCTAAGTATTCTTTTTTCTTTTAAATAAAATAAATATTCTTTCTTTTATCATGTGATTTTTCTTATGACTTTTGTTATATTTTTGTTGATCTTTAACATATATATTGTTACATTATAAATTATAAAATTGTTAACTCTACACTATCATATTTTTAAAGTAGTTACATAATTTAATTTAAATGAACTTTCTCAAAATTTATTTGTGGTAAAAGGATCTAAATGATGATATATTAGTTAAGAAGTATAAATTATTTTATAGAACAAATTTGCAAAATGAAAATAATGAAAATATTAATATTAATATGAAAAATAAAGATCTTTTAAACTGAATTTTTGGTATAAATTTCAACAAATAGTAAAAGCTAAACCTGAAATATCAAAGAAATTTTATTTCTTTGATAAATTAGTAAAAAAAGTGGCTTTGTAAATTTTGAAAAAAAGTCACAAGTTCAAAATAATGAATGAATTAAAAATTCAATAATTATAAAACTAAAAGGTAAGTTTTTTTATTTGTTATTTATTTTCTTTATATTATCAATTTATTATTTATTATTTTAAATAAGAATACGTTTTGAAAAAAAGAGTTAGAAGTCAGCTTAAAATTACCAAACCTTCTAAAAGATCTGCATTAATATTGCATCAACAAAATACATTTCAAGAAGTTGAAAGGTTGAAAGAAAAAGAAAATAATCATAAAGTTTGACTAAATATAATATTCTTTTAATTTTAATTTAATTTTTTAACTAAGTTTTAATAATTATTTTATAGTAAAAAATAATTTCAGAAAGATAGCATCCTCCTCCTTAGATTCATTTTCTTTTGACATTTATTAATAATTTAGAAAATCAAATTTGTGGCATAAGTAATTGTAAAATTTAATTTAACAGGTAGTAAATGTTATTATTGTATAGAATTCTTGCCTTACCCTCTTCCATCAAAAATTAGACATTTATTAAATAAAATCGCAAAACAAAATGGTAAACATAATTTTTTTTAATTGATAAATATTTTTATTTTAATATTAGGAAATCCATGAAGATCATTTGGACATCGGCCACTGGCACCAAAATTATTTCGTGGCTAAAAATGTCACCTGACCAATATTGTTCTCTTCTTGACAATAATGTCCTTTATTTTATTTTGTATATAATGGCGGGATTTTTCTTCTTCTTAAATTGATCGTCCGATATTCCTAAAATACGCCTTCTGCTTAGTTATTATCGTTTATAACTCATAAACACAAAGAACTGCTATTAACTATATTTATAAATCTTTTAGTAGTTAAAAGTTTTGTAATGATTTATAACATATTATATAATAAAAGCAATAAATAACCATCATTTCTTATACATTTAAAATTTTCATTCCACATCCATTTTTTATCATTTTTATTATGTATTATTATAGGTACATGTCACTTTGTTTTACGCGTTTGTAACGAACAAATCATTGATAACCAAGAAAATTATTTCATATCCAATTATAAACTAACCAATTAAATAGATTCTAAAAAATACTGGCAAATACGGTAGATCCGCGTGGAAATTGCCTAACATAATAATAATGGGCAAATTTTCTGGTAATCTGGTTTTTTTTCTGATTTATCTGATTTATCACATTCGTTTTGTGAAACAATGTGATCAACGTACTTTATGTTGTCGGCTTGGTGTTTTTGTTCGCTTAAATAGATTTTGAATGATTTAATTTTTTTTAAAAAGCTAAGCTGTAAATAGATTTTTCATGAGGGCTTAGGTCGATTAGATGAAATCCTCGAGATAATCTAAATGTTGAAATTTTCACGTGTCACTCATAATTCTTAATAAAAGCAGTGTTTTTTTTTGGCGTTTCAAACGTTTTTTCTGTAAGCAACCATTAAAAAAAAATAAAAATAAAAATAAAAAAATTTACAAAGTTAGCCAAGATGGATTCCTATAGTCTACCAAGTCACGGTAAGAAGCCTTCTCCTGTCCTGGGGAAAATTCAATCATTTGAGTATGTTTTTCTAATTTATTTTTTTTTAAAAAAAAATATCCTAATACAATCTTTTTGAAATATCTTTTTTGTAAAAACAAATACTCTTTTAGAAATAAGTCAGGAGCACGAATTGATGTTATTCTGAACATTGCTGGAGATCACGAGCAACGTGAGAAGGCATTAACTTTAATCAAAGAAACTGTTGAAAATGCTTCTTTTATCCCAAAATATGGCAACTTCATATTACCTGAATCGAACCTAAATACAAAATTCGAATTTGTTAGATTTGATGAATTCGATCGATATTTCATTAAAAAGGAAAAAAGTAATGAAGGTGAACTAGAACGAAAGTTAGATGAACTTCAGATAGCCCAAAACACCACCACCCTTTCAAACTTTACAAGTTTTGATAATTTAACTCCATGCCTTAATCAATTATTATCAACTCCCTCTAATAATGATAAATATATATTGAAACCCAGAATTTTTTTTGGAAAGTGTTTATTTTTTGAAATCAAAAGTCCCGAAAAACCATTTACTTTACAAGAATGGCTTGAGTTTAGATTGTTGCCAAGAACTCGCCGTGGGGATGACGATAGGATTGGTAGTTCCGAATTTAATCAAGATGCTCCAACATTTCTGGAAAATTTCGAAAAACTTAAAAACCATTTCGAATTCAAAGAAGACGAGAAGAAGGTTGCAAAAGGAGAATTTAAAGGGACATCCTACATATATTATGATGTTGAACCAAACGTGAAAAGAAAATTGAAGTTAAGATGGAATGTAGACGAGAAAAAATGGAAAATAAGCAAACACATTCGTAACTATAATCGTCTTGGTGAGGATTGATTTGATTCGAAAATTGGATCTGTTTCCCTTTTTTAAAAAAATAAATTAAAATTTTATCTTTTTTTTTTATTTAGCAAATTTCGATTTTCTATCCGGGTCCAAAATACCTGACTTCAGGTTGTCCGCTAAAACACATTTCGAAATCTTACCAAAAACTTTCAATGCGGAATGGTTTGAAAATGTTCAAACAGATATACCTGGGTTATGGTATAAGAAAATTAATCCAAATATTAAAAATCTTGTCGTACGACAGGTCATAGAAAAAAGACGTTTTAGGTACCATTTTTTTTCTTTAAATTCTTTCTAAACAAAAAAACTTAATATTTTCTCTCTTTTCTCTAATTTATTTATAATTAAAGCAATAAATGTTACAAATTAACGTTTTCCACCATCAGACAAGAGGATAAAAAAGGAATTCAAAATCAAGGATTTATAACTTTGAAACATCATTCTTGGAGTCAAGACGAAATTGACTTGAATAACAATGAACATTTCAATAATGTTGTTAATGCAATACATTTTGCGAAGGAAATCTTGAGTCAAATTTAAAACAAAATAAAAAAATTTAATTGATTTTTGAATGATATATTTATGTATTTTATTTCCTTTTAATAAATGGTTGGGATAAATATTGCTTTAAAGAAACTGCAAATATTTAATTTAATATTTCAAAATTGATGTCCCAAATTTAAATATATTCAACATATGAACCGCGAATTACCCATCACATTGTATGCGGGTCACAGTGTATGCGGGTCAGTTATGTGGGTCGGATTTTCAAAACAAAGAGTTGCAGAAAACTTATCAAAAAAGGGAAGTTGGGCTCATACACTTTTAGCAACAAAGACAGTGGCTTTAAAATCGTGAATTATCTAAGCCTTATTAAGCCCTAGTACAAATACAAATCCGTTAACACTGCCGATTCTATAAACTTAATAAATATGACCTTTTTTTTGAAACTTATTCTTTCTATCAAAAAAAAAAAAAAAATTCAACAGATGGAACATTAAAGAAAAAAAACTTTATAAAATCAGAAAATAATTTATTATTATGAACTTCGATACATTTATAAATTTCAAATTAATACACATTTTTAACATTTTTAACAATTATCATTATACATATAACCCCATTATTGAATATTTATGAGATTATAAACCAAACTAAAGAATGTACTTGATTTGTGTTCGTCGTCGCTAAAATGAAAATACAACCACTTCGATGGTGGTGGACTTTCAGATGGAATAGCAGAATAGTAAAAAGCAAAGGACTATTCCAAAAGGTGCGATTTCTTGATGAAATCGCGAAGAGCCGCGAAGAAATTTCACTATCATTGAAATTTCTTCAATGTTTAATAACCTCTGCTAATTATATGGAATTTCTGTCGTAGGGGATGAGGGGGGGAATGAAGGAATTTTATGATAGGCAGAAATTAGATAACTTTGAAAAATATTTATATTAAAAAATTATAGTTCTCTTTATTAATTATTGTGTTCATATTATTTTTTACTGTTTTAAAATTTAATTTGGCAAAGGATTTTTTATTAAACGTAAATAATAAACTTAATCCCAACTCTGGTTTTTTGCATCTTTATTTAAAATATTTTTTTCAAAAATTTATTAAATATTAAAAATAGCCCATTGCTTAAAGAAACTGATCCTGTTCTTTTGTCTTTTCGATGCATATTTTGGAACTTATCTTTCGAAAAAAAGGAATTGATGTTATCAATAATAATCTCATCGCGTTTTGGAATTTCTTTTTTTTTTTGTGTTGCATATTTAGAAATAAATTGTTTGAATTTAACATTTGCGAAATGAGAGATTTTTTAAGATTTAGATTTGATAATAAAACTTTTGCTCGTTTTTATAGGCTTATGTTTAATTTGCATAAATATGACGAAAAGATATCGGATACCACTCATTTCTTCTTTTAGAATTTTATTTACTATCTCTCTAAATATCATTCCAAGTTCTTATAGACAATCATAATGTACCAATGATATATTTTGTTATTGTTCATGATGATCCTCTTAATACAAGGATTTAAAAAACTTTGTTTTTGAAACAGAAATTCTGTCATTACTAATTTGATACAGACAGAGCTTCAGGAAACCCTTTTTGAAATTTTACGTATAAAACAAATTTTTCACACGGTTTCTCTCACACAAGTCTATATTTGTGATTTTCATCACACTGATTGGAGTTTTTTTCACGTTAATAATGTATTATCTAACGCGCCTTGTGACCTTCAAGATACTAAATTTGTTAAATCGCGCGATGTAACGAGTCATAATCATGGGAATTCAACAAACTCCAATAAATATGGGGTTTAGGTGAGAGTTAGACTGACATTAATTATTGGCAGAGTAATATAATCACCATTTAAAAGTTTGAAATCGCATGCTTTACGAAGAGATATTCCGGATATTTTGTAATCATGTTTCGGGACATATCTCAGTTATTCATAGGGATTAATTCCGTAATTCAAAATAAATTTTTTTCTCTCTTTTTTTTTAAAAAAAAACACCTTTTCTCACATTATCTAAATACATTTCATTCAAGTAACAAATATGATTGTCATGAAGCATTATCTTTTGGGTAAAGTAAAACTAGTTCATTTTCAAATGTCGCTTTTTATTTTTCAATGAGGTACAGTTAATCAGATAAGACATTTGGAGATATTAAACTTTATTATTGAAGTTGTCCTTAACTTTATACAAAATATCTTTACATTTATAAAAAGAATATGAATGAGTTGGAGGTAGAGAAATTAGTTCATTATTAAAATTAACTACTGTCCATTTGAAAGCATTTATTTCGTTGGGAATTCCAACAAATCCTAATGATTTTAGATTTTGGCAAATTATGTCGCCCAAATCTAAAATCATTAGGGTTGGTTGTCAAATTCCTAAATTTTTATTTAAAATCCTTTAAAACTATTCCTCGCGACTTTGGTAAATAGAAGTATTACCACTAGCTAAAAATCTTTTTTTTTTTATGAGTGTATTTCTTATATTTCTTTATCGTCATTCCATATTCCCTCATGTAATCTTTTTAACTACAACCTTTTTGGCAAAAAGATTTTAATCGATGTATATAAAAATTGTTGGTATTTTATTTATTCTTTATCAACAAGGATTGCTTGGCAATTTACGTTCTTTTTGTTCTTGTTGAATACAAATAAATTTAATTGTTAAACTCAACAATCTATAAATAAAATCACTGTGATATTCGTAATTTAAATTTATTCAACAAAAAGAATCGAATCGAAATGACGCGCTAATCTTTCTCCTCATAAAACTTACCGGGGCATCTGAAGCAATATTGAAAACAAAAATTATTAAAATATCATTCCACGTCTATGTATGGTTATGGATTCGCTTAAAGGTTTCGGATGTCCTCTTCAATAGTATCCCACAGATGAATGTTATTAAAATTAAAGTCTCATGAGAAATTTTAATTTATTGATTCTTTTCCATCTAATATTTGCTCTTTAAATAGAAGCAATTAGGATACCTTTATTCAAAATTTCTTATGGCCTTGAAATACATGTACAATCAATCGTACAACAAGTTTTCTGTAAGAATTGACATATTGAATTTATTTTACCGCGCATTAAATACGCGTGAAAGTTGTAGGTTTTCATCACATGATTGTATCATTATGATAATATTAATGGATTTATTTGAATTTTATACAATTTTTTGTAAAGAAATAATTTTAATAATTGAAGATTAAATATTATATGGCTGTACGTTGACGAGATGAATCGTTGATTTCAAATGATAACCCATCTCTAGAATAATTTACGCTCATAGTATGAGCCTTTCGAATCATATCTTTTCCTTTATCAACATCATGAGCGCAACCATATCTTCCATACTTTATAATCATTCCTAAATCTTTCAACGCGGAAGGATAATTTTGGTTTGCAGCCTTACGTAAATATTCAATTGCAACTTTATAATGCTCCCTACTATGTTCTTCAGCTGACATCCTATAATTTAAGATCGTATATGCGTACCAATATTGAGAATCAAGCTGACCATCATTTGCTGCTTGAGATAAATATTTTATACTTGCTTTTGCATTTGGTTTCCGATTATTGCCTTTATAAAAACCTCTTAGATAATAATAACCAGCCCAAAACTTTATTTCTGAAGTCTCGGTTCTCTTCTCAATTTCTTTAAATACCTTCCATGCCTTTTTGTATTGTTTTTCTTGATGTAATTTAATTGCTTTGTCAAAATCTAAATCTACAAGGAAAGGATTGAATTTTTCTAATCCTTTGCGCTTGCTCAATTGAGCGCTAGAAGTTAAACCGGCCGAGGAGATATATTCTATTGAATGATCTGTATGGACTGACGTGACATCATCACTTTTATTATCATTGCTGCTGCCGCTGCTGACGTTTTCTTCATCACCTATTCTAGGAATTTTATGACCAAGAAATTCCTCGGATTCCAATTCGTTTAACGTCTTAAGCATTTCTTCAATGGTTGGACGTTGTTTAGGATCTAGGTCCCACCCTTTCTCCATTATTTTTTGATACGCGACTGGTGTACCTCTGGTCGAATCTGGTTGAGGGTGTGCTCCATCGCGAACTAATGATTTGATATCATCTAGAATTTTCTCTTCAAATGGAGTTCTCTGGCTCGCTATTTCCCATAATACGATGGCAAAGCTATACGTGATAATATCATTTATTTATTTATTTTAAAAATATTTGATGTTAGTCATCTTGATAAGTTCTTTTTTATTATTATTATTTATAAAATGTTAGTTACCTATAAATTTCGCTATGTCGCGTGTAGGAACGCTGTTGAAAAAGCTCTGGAGGGGTCCATCTGGGGTCTCGTTGTTCATTTATTGATTTGAGCGCGATCGGAGAGTCAGATTCGAATCTGAATCCGTAGAGTTTAGCTTGAAAAGTCGAGTCCACGAAGATGTTGTCGCTAATAAATATTAATAATAAATAATAAATTAATTCATAATTTGAAATGATAATTCAAATTATTAAATTATCGTAAGGGTACTATACCTTTTTATATCATAATGCAAGATTTTTTTTTTATGAATATAATTCAGCGCGTTGGCGATTCCTTTTGCAATCGTCAACTTATTTACCCATTCCAAATTTTTATGTTCAGACAGGTAGTCTTGAAGTTTGTAATCTTCCCATCGTGAAATTACGCTATATCCTGTCATTCGATGTATCATTCCATAACTATTCGAAATAATAATAATAATAATAATAAATTATAAAGTGTCTTCGTGATAAAGGTATTGACACACCTTTCTTAAAAAAAAAAGAAAAAGAAAAATCACTTCCAACTATGCTTACACTTTAAGAATATTTTCGCATTTGCTCATCTCCTTCATGAAACTTATTTCTTTTTTCAATTCAAGAAGTTTTGGATCATCTCTTTCAAATTTTCCAACCAACTTTTCAGCAACGGAATGATGATAAGCATACGTTCCCTTTTTAACATGATTTTTATTTCCCAAAACAACGGGTGGATTTACAGGATCAACATGATATGATGGGATTTCACAATCTTTCATTTCCTTTTCAGAGGTTGAAAGTGATTTCTTTAATGTCACAACTTTAGCAAGTACTTTTATTTTGTTTCTAATCTTTCCATTCCATCCTGTATATTTGGATTTCCAATCTTCAATTGATTCACGTAATTCATTTGTAAAAGTTTCTAATTCACTAATTAGCTTTGAAATTTCTTGTCGAACCTAAGAAAGGAAGGGGGGAAAGAAAAAATTTTTTTCTCATTAAAATTCGGAAATTAAATTTTTATTGTGAACTGTCAAAACAATTACCTCAAAAATATTAGACGACTCCATTTGATCGACAAAAGTTATAATTTTCGATAAACAACCATCATAATTTAGAAAAGCCGGAGATTCTTCAACATGAACTTTAAAATCGGAATTAGGAAATTGATTGATGGTTTGTTGAATTTCATTAAGCACATCTTTTCCGATCATTATAACACTTATGCCCTCTTCGAAAAGATCTCTATGACAATTTGCATCCTGAAATAATTTTAAAACATTAATACAGGATCTTTTTGTAATTTCAAACCCTTTTTGTGATGGTATGATAGGAATTTTGAATGACTTTGCGTTAATTGGCGATGATACAATTGGTTCGTCAACGAAGGTAGACATGGTTTTTTTGTTTTTTTAAAAAAAAAATAAAAGAAATATTTAGGTAATAATTAAAAAGTTTAAAAAAAAAATTTTACTTTTTTATAGTTTGAAAAAGTAAGATATGGGAAAAAGAAGAATTTTCATGATATATTTATATGTTAATCAAAATTTGGCATTCTTCCTGCATTTAATAAATTTAAATTTAAAAAAAATTTGCCACGACAGGACAAAAACTTTTTCTTATTGTAAGTTACTCAATGTTAACAAATGTAACATTACCCTAAAATGTTTAATGTACATCCTTACTTTTTTTAAAACTCAAGTCTTTCAAAAAGTGTTGGGCTCAACCGTTTTGTGTCATTTGGGCTTGGCTTTGGCCAAATGGTTTATGTGCCAAACTTTACATAATGATATCGTTACGAAAAATGCCAATTCGACAGTTAATTATTTTTTTGAATCCCCATTAAAAAAAAAAATTTCATTACCATATCTGTCATTTAAAAATTTTTATTGGGGTGAATATTAAAGGAAATTTTTAAAAACGTGATTTTATTTGGGGTTCTAAATACGCATATTGAGATTCTAAATTTTTTTGAACTTGGTCAGATCTGCTTTGCACAATTTAAAATTTAATGGTTTTTGTTTTGGGTAAATCTTTTTATGGGGCTAGTCAAAAACGGAAATGAATTTTATTTGAATTGGGCAATTTTTTACATTTACCCGGAATTTTTTTAAATTATTTCACCGAATTATGTAACTCTATTTGTTTTAATAAAACAATCCTTATCATTCAATTATGTTTGGTAAATATCCCTTAAAAGTTTCACTTACAGTATATGTAACAATTGGGCACTTTTTTTGTTCGGATTTTCTCTACAAAAAATTCGCCATAATAATGTCACTCCTTAAAAAGCTACCTTGGTATTTACTAATTATAGCGAACAAGTTGTTATTTGTTTAACTTAATTTTTTGCACTTCTTTAATAAAATCTCACCAATCTTAATTAGCGCAGAATTTTGTTATCAACTAATAAGACTTTTTAAGAAAATCTTTAATATTCATATTCAAATATATGTAACAGTTTATGGCGCACAGGTTTTGTTAGGGTCCTTTTTTTAGAACTTCTTTTAAGACATATTTGTGTTCACAAAAAACCTAAAATGTTTTGGGACCAATCATAAAAATGTTAGGTTCTCGAAATTCATGAAAAGATCTTCATCTTGCATATAAAAGGATAAATTGAGACCCATTTATTAAGAGAAAATTCGTTTGTATTGAATATTCCTAAAAAAAAAAAGAAGGTGCAAACGAATTTGGCTTTAAAAAGAACGATTTTATTAACTTTAATCTTTTAATCTTCCTTTATTCATTTAATATCAGCTTTGTTTATTGTCTTTACTTATATTTATTCAAAATAGCATTACTGATGAAATAAAAAGAAATCTTGCTTCTTTAAATCATGTAAAAATATCTATATACTGTATATACATGAAAATTACTCCCAATTAGGAAAAATAAAATCCGGTTAGATTTATTTGATCGGCACAAATTTGAAACAAAAATGAATGCAACTTTATTAGTATAATTCGGACCGACGCTATGATAAAGATAATGCTAGCCCAAATTATTGATCTTTTAGATTTTCGATCCTAATCAAGGTTTTCATGATTTTTGATTTGATTTTTGATTTTATTTAATACCCTTTTTATGCTTCTTAAAAACAATAGATAATAGCTGATAAGTAAATTATTCAAAAAAAAAGGTAATCATCTTAAATATGCATCAGAAAACCTACCTTTATAAAAAAAGATTATTGAATCAGAAAAAGTTATTAAAGAAGGTGAAGGTGATGATCAAGAAATTATATTTATACGTAGATACATATAATAAAGAGTTAGAAGGTAAAGCTATTGAGTAAACTATTAATAAATATAATATCATTATCTTTTATCTGAAAATATTAAAAAAAAAAATAATAAATTAATTAGAAGATAAATAATATTATTAATATTATTAATATAACTATTTATTAGTTGTTTTACATTATTAAAATTTACTACTTGCTTCTATAATACCAGTATTTAATATATTTTTACAAAAAAAAAATAGTTTCTATTCTATATAATAATATATATCAATTTTATCTTTAATAAAATAAAAAATATCTTATAATTTACATAATTTTGATTCATCTTTATAAAAAAATTAATTAAATCTTAGCTTGTTTTAGCTGATCATATAATATAATATTTAAGTCAAAGAATTTAAAATAAATAATATACAATAAATATCAAATAAAAAATTTTAATACTATATATTATTATGGCCAGTTCTTTAAGTTACTTAGAAATTATAAGTATTGTTATGATAAGCAGAAGGTATAAGGTTTATAGGTAGATTATAGATTAAATCAAATAGATTAATGATTTATTAAATATGTATTAACAAATGAATATTATTTTTGTCAGTGTTCTATACTATACAAATATTTTATATCAAAATAAACCATTTAATGTTGACTAATCTAGTATTTAATTCAAAATACTATTTGTTATCTTAAGACTTAAAGCATATTTATAAAATAATTTTCTAGAATATTCAAAAGCATATAAGAAATATAAGAAATACAGATATACAATTTCTAAAGGTAATTTATCACTAATATTTTAACTTCAAAAATTATCTATTCATGTTAAAAATATGATTTTATATTTATTTTAATTCTTAAATCTTAAAGAATAACTAATAAAAATTTTGAAATATAATTATTAATACCAGTTTTATGCAATTATACAATCAATATAAATATTTTTATTTAATAAAATTTTAGTGATAAAAAATTTTTCAGTAAGTCAGTTACTAAAAAACTGATACTGTATTCCAATTCTTCTCAATAGGATGATTTCAATAAGCTAAAATTCGTCAAATTAAAATTGGATCAGTAGATTAATGAAAAATTGATCTAAGGTTATTATGTAAAAATATAAATATGATTAAATGTATTTTTATATATACTAAATGATCTTGTAAATTAATTATTTGCTGATTTACTAATCTAATTTAGATAAATTTTAGCTTGTTAAAATCTTCACTTTGAGAAGATTTGAAATTTAATGTTAGTTTTTAGTAATCCATTTACTTAAAAATGCTTAAATTCATTAAATAAAATCATGTTTATGTTAATCGCAAAATTATGCAAAACTGGTATTAATAAATATACTTCAAATTTTTATTGGTTATTTTCTAAGGTTTAAAATAAATATAAAATCATATTTAAAGTTAAAATATTACATTTTTTTTAAAGCAATTGTATATGTAATAAAAATATAATATATATATAATATATAGGAGCATTGCAAATAGAAAGAAAAAAAACTCTAAAAAAATTTTTTTTGAGTTAATGTTAAATTTGAACTTAATTTACTAAAAAAATCATAATTAACTTATAAAATAAAATTTAAATTTTTTTAGAATTTCCTCCCTTTCTATAACAAAGTTCCCATATAAATATTATATAATATATAGGATATAGAAGACATATGAAAATTAGTCATTATAATCATATATATTATCTAGATTATCTATGTTATCTTTGTATAATAATATTATTTAACTAAATAAATTTGAAATAGAAAATATATTTTTAATATTAAATAACTAAATTAAATTTCTTATACTATTTATATTAATATAATATAACTAATATGATTTTAATTTAACATTTTAATTATTAATTGATTTATTAAAATATACTTAATATTAATTAAAATTATATATAATTTTAAAACTGATTTAATAATATTTAATATATTAAATACTTTTTAAAAAAAAAAAAATAATAATATAAACATTTTTATAGTAAAAAAGAATAAGACTCTAAAATTTTTTTATATTAATATTAATCTGAATTTATTTTATTAAAAAATCATTTTAATATATAAGTAAAATATTAGTTTTTATTAGTTTATTTTTTTTTTATTATAATATTTATATATTAAATTTTCAAAATCAAATTCTTTATTTTTAGAATTAAATATATTAATTTTAAAAAAATATATTATATTACTTTAAAAAAAATAATTAATAAATATTAATTACTAAGTACTTATAAAATTTTATAAAAATAATTTATAGTTAATAAATAATTTATTATATATACCCTATAAGAAATCGAAATAAGGAAATGATATGTTTTTTATAAGGTTTGTATACGTAATTAATGATTCTATATCAAAATTCCGTATGTTTTATAATGATTTATTTTTTT
>CAMKVN010002141.1:0-14820 GCA_946474995.1 Funneliformis geosporum
ACCATTTGTGACTTTGCCCAAATTTTTTAAAATTTAAAATATTTTATTTACTATATAATTACATAATTAAATATTTTTGTTCAATGCTAACTTTTGTGTTGTTTAAAATTTTATTGTGAAACTTTTATATTATATTTTATATATCCTAAAATATTAAATAAAATGGTTACCATAGTTTGCATAATCATATATGACTTTGTCTAAAACTTTATACCTTAATAATTAATTTTAATAAATAATATATAATTTATATATAATTATTCAAAAAGTTGCTACAAAACTAACTTTTGGTTGTTTAAAATTTTATTGTGAAATTTTAATATTATATTCTACATAATCTAAAATATTAAATACAATGTTTAGTATAGTTTGCACAAGCATGTATAGTATTTCCTCAATCTTTGAAGTTTAAAATAATAAATTTATTATATAAATTATATAATTAATTATTTCAGCCCAAAGCTAACTTATACACAATGTTTAATCTTTGATTAACTATTTTAAAATCATATTTTGCATAATCTATAATATCAAATTTATTAATTTGTAGAATTCGTCCAAGCATATTTATTGTTGCCTGAAGTTTTAAAGTCTAGATCAGCTGATTTTATATAATGTGATAATTCAGTTATATATGATTGGCAAAATAATTGATATGTGATATAAGCATGTTTACTATGCTGGTCAGGTCAGGTCAGATGTATATTTAATTCAGATCAATTTATATTTGATCTGACCTGACCCGACCTGTTCAGAGCTTTAACCAGAATGAATTATTTCAACTTCATACTATTCTGAATAAATATTTATTTCGAAGTCTTTATTTTTCAGCAGTAAGTAAAAAACTAAACTTTAAATCTGTTAAGGTTTCATTTATTATTAATTTAGCTGACTTTATTACATATTCTTATAAAGTTTTCTTCAAATCCTGCTTTCGTTTTGGTTGTACTAATGTACAAAATATAATACTATAGGAAAAAAAAACAAGTCATACAAGAATAAAGAATTCACATAATTGAAATTTGGTATAATATTTCTACAGAATTTAAACCTGTTATACTAAAGCATTATATAGTGTTATTATTATTATATTTAATATCAATAATTAGTAAATTTGCGAAGTTTTAATAAATACAAAAAAATTTTATTATAAATTTACAAATAATAAAAAATCGATTTATATTATTTATAAATATCAGATTAATATTACATATCTATTGGAAAATATTTTATATAAATATCAGGTAACCAACCATCTATAGTATATCAGAAAATGATCATTTAATGATATTTTATACTAGTTAATCTGATATAACTTAACTGAAATCTATATTAATGATTTTTGATCTGCGCTAAGAATCAGTTAATTTCATATACGCTTATCAGATCTAATTTAAAATAAAATCAGTATTAAATAATAGCAATATCAGATATATAGATTTTAACTGATTTTCTTTTATTCAATTAGTGCATATTTGATTTATCAAAAGATCAATATTATGTCTTATTAATAATTTCTTCATATCTTAACCTAAATGATGATATCAAATAGCCATATTATTTTATTACAGGTTCTGCAGAAACAGGTAAATCATATATTGTAAATCTGCTGATAAATATTCTTAAACAAAATGATCAAATTATCTTTTATTAGCTTTTACTAGTATCATCACCTAAAATGTAAAAGGAAGGACTATCTATTCTGTATTGCAGATCTCAGATCATAATCACTTTCGTACTCATGTATATACTGATAAAGAATTAAATAAATCATTAAAAAGGTTAATATCATTATTATTGAGGAAATTTCAATGGTTTCTTTGACTTTATATCTGATCTTTTTACTAACCTTAATAATAATACTATTCCATTTTATAGAATAAATGTGATTGTAGGTGATCTTGCTCAATTACCATTACAGGTCAACCTATATTTTGATTAATAACTTAGATTTTATTCTATCCTTTATTCCTAATGACTCTACAATATTAACAATCTGATAACAGGTTTTATTAGATCTTACAAGAAGTTCAAATGGGTAATATATCTGCTAAAATGTTGCAAATTCTTAGTCAAAAACATTCTGAATTTTTAACATATTTAGCAATCGATACATTTATTAATACAGTTAAACTTCTATATAATGATACAGATGTTTTGAGAAAAAAATATTGGTATATCAAGTTATCAGTATATTATGAAAATTTTATATAATGATATTTATATATTATATTGATCAATATTAGTATAATAATAAGCTAATCAGATTTCAATAATAAATATCTTAAGAAAAATAGCAATTTTTAAAGCAACATTATTTAATAAATCAATTATCAATTATAAAATATTAATATGCTATACAATCCATAATTTTATTCTCTATTTAACGAATATTTAAATATAGCAATTGAATAAAAATTGAGTATCTTTATTAGAAAAAAAATGTTTTTGAATTTTTTGAAATATGTACAAAAAAATACTTATATTTTACCACCACCCTTACAAATCCTTCTTTATTATATAGTTTTTTCATTTATTTTGTATACATGTTCTTTTTGTTTTGATTTCAAAAATGGTTTAAATATATGATCACATACAAATAACATGTATGTTCATATTTGTGATTGTGATTGCCATCACGTAACATATAAAATATAAATATTATTATTTTTTTCTTTATTTAGCGATATTAATTTTTACAAATCTTCTATACCGAATATATATTTTATTATGAAAAAATGATTTTATGGTATTTTTTATATTAAAAAATTTTATTTTATGAAATTTACACAACATTATAAATCATATGATATTATATATTATTATAAATAGATTTTATATTATTATATGTGGATATCATTATATTGTAATACTAAAAGTATATGTGATATCTGTAATATTTATTGTAATATAAAATAAAGAGATTTATTAATTAAAATTGATATATAAAGCTAATTTAATTATAACTGTTTTAGGCAAGATATTATTATTGTTATAAGACATTATTATTATATAATAGTATTATTATACCTAACTTTGACTGTACTACTAATATTATCAGCTTTAAAAAAATGCTCAGCAAATTAATCAAATGATTTATAATATCCTACCTATTTATAAAGGAAAATTTCTTATATTACAAGCTATAGATTCAGTAAATTTCACATCATAGGATACTTACTTTTCTAAAAGCTTTTTTAAAAGTAAAATCAATCTACCTTCTTCTATAATATTACAACCAGATGCTCATGTCATATATCTTAATAATTCTTTTAATTGAGCAAGATTATCTGTAATGGAACAGTTAGAATTATTATAAATCTAAAGATAAGAACTGTAATTAATATATTGTAACTTTTAATATTGTAACATATGTTGCAATTTGTTTTAACCTATATATGTTACAACTTATACTATTGTAACATATGAGGTGAGTGTTAGGAAAATGAATCAAATTGATTGTTTTTTAAAAAAAAGTTCTTAAGTAAATAGATGTAGATTTGATCATCTGATTCAGATCATTTGTTATTTCAAAAAAATTTTTTTGTCGATTTGGTCCTTTTCCCAACACTTATCCTATATGTTGCAACTAATTTTAGCTTAATTTGCAACAATTTGTAAATTTGAAATTAATTGCTACACCATCTTTAATCTAAACCTTATTGATCATTCTATTCAGATTGCATTTTCTGTAAGAATTTCTATAATAAATATAACCATTTATAAGCAAACACATCACTTTCAACTATTTGGAAGTAATTATTACAGAACTCAATATATACTACAGAATTGCTTTGCTCTTACTATTTACAAGACACAAGGTTTACTTTACTGAATATTCTCTCACTTTAGATCACTGTAGATTAAGCCTATATCATCCTTAGCAGATATTCTACCTGGAATAATGTAAAGATTTCTCATCTTGACAGGTTAGCATTCATGACAGATCACATTTTAGAAATAAAAATGATAAAGCATTACATTATCTGATTGATACCTTTAAACATTCAAGATCATGTTATTAAATAAATTGTTTAATAAAAATCCATAATTTACTGATCATAATCTTCAATTTGATTTTAAACAATATAATATATCAAAAAAAAACATGCATTGTAAAATCTTCAAATCAACTATTATTTATGCTTTTTTATTAAAAAAAATTGATCTACTCATCATGATCATCATTCTCTGTATGACACATCACGTTGTATGACGCATTGCGCTTGTGTGATACATTAAATATGTGGTGGTTACTGGAAAAAAAGAACTAACTCGCTAGTTTGATTTATAAAAAAGATTTATAAAAATCAGTAAATTGGTTAAATTAGTTGATAACAAATTTATATGACTGAATTACGAATTAAAATATATCATTTTAAATAATACAAATAATACAGTTTTTTTTTACGCTCGGAGTATCAAGAATTTCCTTAAAAAATAGAGCCCTCTATACTATCATGTGATTTATACTTTTATTTATTTATACAGAGTCTTGGAGCTAAAAATAGAATTATATTATCATGTGATTTATTTCATTGGGGTCCAAGCGATACAAACTGGTTGAAAACAAATTAAATAATTAAAAAAATTTAAAGTGTACGAAAGCACAAATTTGTTTGTTGTTTGAATATTCTTATAGTATTTACTTGTCCTAGATTCGTTATAAAATTTAAGCATACCGATTTTGCATACTACCAATTGAACCTTTTTGTAAGACAATTGGAAAGTTGCAGTCTTTCGTTTCTTAACTCTGTTCAAAAAGTAACACCCTTTTAATACCTTTTTATACTCGACGTCTCGGTAAGTTTTATTTTTAAACTCAAGATCTATATTGCCTAAAAAACCATTCTTTTATTACATTTTGAGTTCACATTATGTTTCCGCGTTTCTAAGTTTATATAATTATATATCATTCGTTTTGTATATATTTGTTTAGTCTTTTTTAGACCTGACAAGCAAAACTTACATCAAGTTAGTGAGAACGCGCTCAATGTCAGTTTTTATTCAAACATAATAAAAAGTTTTTTGATTCAATTTTTAACTCGTTTCTTATTTTTATAGGAATTGTTGATCGAATAAACTTCGCGAGCTTGTCAAATTCATAATATTCATACTTAAACTCTCCATAAGAACTCCGTTAGTTATTATAATAATTTTATATCATCCTTCCCATCTATGTTACATATTATTTTATTATATATTATAATTAATTACTCGAATTTATTATACCTTAGGTAACAACATAATTGAAAAAATGGATGGCGCCTCGCATAGTCGAAGGCGTTCTGATCATAATATATCATATAATCAAACTCCTCAACTCAAATATAACAATTCTGAAAGAACAGATTTCGTTGGAATAACTATAAGCGATGATTTTTCACAAAAGCAATTACCACTATTACCTATAATGAATAATGCTTCATCACCTTCGCATTCTTCACAACAGAAACAAATACCATTGAATATACAACGTCAAAATTCATATCCTCCAATTCCAAATCCAATTCAACAAGATCCACCAGAAGGTCACAGTAGACGGCGATTAGATAATTATGTTCCAAATTCCCCATCCGGACATTATACTTTATTACAATCTCCCACTTCTCAACTGCATCATCAACGGTCTTTGTCTGGACATCAATTACAACAATCTCCTCAACAGAGTCAATCATATTCACCTCATTTGTTACAGCAATCACATAATAAGACACACCAATCTTCTCATACTAATTCTCGTCAACATCATCGCCCTTCCCATTCACAGTTACAGCAATCGAGTGGTCAACAACCCCCACCTCCACAACTTGCTCCACCCATACAGATTGGTTATAAGCCAACATATTCTCCTAATTCTCAACCTCCATCACCGAATGCTTATTCACCAGTAACTACTTCACAAAATAAGTCATCTCAACAATTAAATCAATCTCGAACTGATTTTGGTGGTAGTAAATCTGAATATCGAACTACCGCATTTCGGAAAGTCCGATCAATATCGGATTTGCGACCTCAACCAGCACGTAGAGTAGAATCTGCGAAAGTCGTTGTCAGTGTATGTGCGATTTTATTAACCCCTGCGATATACTTGATATCTCGCAGGCTTTTAGCTGCCTTCCTCGTTTTTATTGCCGTGTCAATGGAATAACGTAAAAATTGCGTCCGTAAACTATTTAATCTCGAACACAGCCACTAAAAGCGTTGACTATATACCTGACGTCAACGTACCAGAATATCAATCCTCATTTTCGGTACGATCTAACTTACAATCCACGTCGGGTTTTAACAAAACCTTCAAAAGGTGTAAAAAATGATGGTTTTGATAACGAAGATTGCGATTATATTCTATACGTGAACGATATACTAGGCAGTGAAGAAGGACAAAAGTAAGTGGTTTTTTTTCCTTCTTTTTTTTTCCTTTTCCACTTCCTCAACATTTAGTTTCATATAGGTATCTCATATTGGATGTCCTAGGTCAAGGAACATTCGGGCAAGTTGTAAAATGTCAGAATTTGAAGACAAAGGACATTGTGGCAGTTAAAGTCGTGAAAAACAAGCCCGCTTATTTTAATCAGAGTATGATGGAAGTGACCATATTGGAGCTGGTAGAGTATAAAGAAATTTGTTTATGATGCATGATGTTTTTTATATAACTCCCCCCAAAATTTCATTTCAAAGTATTTCGTTAATTTTTACTTAATTTTAACTTTCTTGAATTTATTAGCTAAACCAAACATGGGATAATCAAGATCAACATCATATTCTAAGGCTTTTGGATACGTTTATTCACCGTCGACATCTCTGCCTCGTGTTTGAACTTTTGTCTGTTAATCTTTATGAACTAATTAAGCAAAATCAGTTTCGAGGACTTAGTACAAATCTCGTCAGAGTTTTTACTGCCCAATTATTGGATTCTTTGACAGTGTTGAATGAAGCACGTATAATTCACTGTGACTTGAAACCAGAAAATGTGCTGTTGAAAAAGTGTGTGAAATCTTCGTGCGTTATATTATATAGTATATTATTGAATTTAAAAAAAAAGTAATAAGTTATTTAAAATATTTCCATACTGACTAATGTTCTAATTTAGTTTGGAGTCACCTACAATTAAGGTGATCGATTTCGGTTCTGCATGCCATGAACGTCAGACAGTCTATACATATATTCAATCGAGATTTTATCGAAGTCCTGAAGTACTATTAGGATTACCGTAAGCATTTTTTTTTATATATTATTAACATATATTACGTTCCAAAAAATATTAATGCATATTTGCTTTTCACAGGTATTCATCCTCGATCGATATGTGGTCATTAGGTTGTATCGCTGTTGAACTATTCTTAGGATTACCCTTGTTTCCAGGTAGTTCTGAATATAATCAAGTGTCTCGAATCGTTGAGATGCTGGGTATTCCACCAGCTTATATGATCGAAGTTGGGAAAACCGCCCACGAATACTTTGATCGATATATGAACGAACATGGTCAAAAGAAATATCGTTTGAAATCGATGGAACAATACATGCGAGAACATAATATTGTGGAACAACCGTCCAAGAGATATTTCTCAGCAGGGACGTTGCCAGAGATCATTCAATCATATCCAATAATGAGAAAAGGTTTAACGCAAAAGGACATTGATAAAGGTAAATCAACTAACTTTCTTTTCACAATTAATCGGTTTTATTTTATCTTAAAAATTTTTTTGCTTATAACATTATTTATATAGAAATGCAAAATCGGTTGGCTTTTATCGATTTTGTACAAGGATTATTGAATCTTAATCCTATAGAACGCTGGTCTCCTCAACAAGCGAAATTACATCCATTTATAACGGGCGAAAAATTTACTGGTAAATTTACACCACCTATGCAGATTAAAGCAACTAATAAGATTGGAACGTCAAAGCAGTCTATATCCTCAAATTCATCGACTCCGACACCAAATTTGATGCAAATCGCTTCACCTATTAAATACAAAACATCAAATAATTCTCCAAAAGCGCAGCCCAAGAATCCTCTTATTGTCGCTCATGATATGCCTATTTTGAAGATTTCTCATGCTCCCGCTTCTAACAGTCATGTACCACCTTCAAGACAAAAACCACAACAACAGCAGCAATCATCAAACAAGTTATCTTTAGGACCAAAAGCTAGTATAAATTCATTAAGACCAAGAGCTAGTACAATTGGAAATATTCAAGTTCCACCACAAATACAACGAGCCGCAGCGCTTGTTACCCCAGGTAGTGTCGGTGCATCACAAGTAGAACATTCTAAAAAAGATCCAAGACGACTACCACATAACTATCCTCATTTACAATTGTTGCAAGAACGTGATCAACATCCTGAAGTACAACAATTTTCTGTGATAGTTGATAGTAGCGAGAATAATCGTACATCTGATCAGACGAATAGTCCTAATAATAACACATTATCTGGAGGAGAGAAGGTTGACATTCGAATAAGGGATGTTTGGCATGATAAAGAGGCACGTAATCCTCAAGATGAACGATTACCAAAAGATGAACGACATAAATCACCAAGCGTTAGCTCAAATAATGATAATATTATAGATAATAATACCGAGAATGAAACGTCTAAGTCCAGCGGATTGACAATGCCTGGTAGTATGCCAAATGGAGTAACAGGGTTGGGAATTTCAGGTGGTGGCTTGGATGATAGTATTCTCGGATCATCTGGACCTCCGTTACATTTAACGCACCAATATCATCAAAAGTCTCTACAACAACTCCAACAAATGCAAATCGTGCAGTCAAAAAACAATACTTCAAATAGTAATGGCTCTAACAATAATAAGTCATGGCAATCATCATCACCATCACCATCATCGAGACCACCAGTATTGCCACAGCATCATCATTACCAACAGTCCGGGTTGCGTCACCCGTCACCATTACCAGTTTCTGTAAATGTAGTTTCACCTATCATGACTCAAGTACATCCTCGACCTTCTAATTTCCGTTCATCGCCTTCATTTAATAACCAATCTCCATCATCATTTCGTAATTCACCAAGCCATTTTTCCACACCTAGCACTTCACCATATATGACGCATTCTCAACATCATCAGTTGCCGTTACCTGCAACTCATCCACAACCGAAGCAGCAGCAAAGTTCATCTTCAATAGCATCATCGGGAAATTATCATCATAATTTAGTCCTTCCAACAAATTATGATCAACACAATTTTCATTCACAACAATCAAATCGACATCATCGAATATCCCCATCTACTTCGCCATCTTATCCGCCAAACAATCCATCTTCGGGATATGGTATCCCCTCTTCGCCTACTTATGAATTACCTTCGTATTTTCAGCAAATAAATCATAATGTTGGTCATCATCATCATCAAAATACATCCTCACAGGCTAGACCTCCACCATCATCACAGGGAACATCACCAAACCAAATGAATCCGATTGTTCCCAATAATAAAACGATGACAAATGATGTACATCATCATAATAATGATCAGAAATATAATAATCGAAGGGAAATAAATGCTTTGCCATATCAAATGGCTTAAAATAGATGCAAATAAGTAAGGGACTGAATATATTAATTATAAAAGATCGGTCAATTTGATAAATATTTTAATCAAAAGCTGCATCGGCATTAAGAATATTTATGAGGATGTTTGTTTTCTTATTTTTATTTTATTAAAGGAAAAAAAAACCCATATATATATATATATATATATTTGGGAAAGGAAATTAAAAATTTGTTGAAAAGATAGAAGTATTCGATAGAATTATTAATATTATCAAAAAAAAATATATTTTTTTTTATTTTGAATATTTTTTATTTCAAAGATGGATATTTGTTTTTTTAAAAAAATTGTAATTTGCAATTAGGTAAACTTAAAAGGTGGGATTTTATTTGACTTGTAATTTTTGTTAATTTTGGTTTTTTTTTTTTTAATTTTTTTTTTTTTTTTTTAATTTTTTATTTTATTTTAATTTTTTTTTTTGAAAAGACTTTTTTTGACAAGATTGTAATAACTTTGTACTTATTATATATGTTTTAATGTTGCTTTTGAAATGTATTAATTTTTTTTACCAAAAAAAAAAAAAAAAAAAAAAATTAGGTTGGGTGAGTTTGTGCTCACCTTATACTTTCCATTATTGTGAGACCATAAAATGATATTTGTTCATTATTAAATAAATAATTACTAAGAAAATGATTAAAAATAATATTTTTTAATCTTATTTAACGCAAAATTTTATTTATGCAAATAAATTAACTTTATATAATGCATATGTTATTTTATTAATGCAAAATACAAAGGATGTTTTTTTATATATGTCTTCTTAAACAGCCAAAAATAATCTCATTTTCAAACTAATAATTTTTATTTAAAATTAAAAAATGAGTACATTTAAATACTCTTTAATTAGTTCTCAAAACTCCTGCATTTATTAACTTTTGAATGTTTGCTGCCACGATAGGATTCTTCAAATGCCTATTAAAGGGAAAAAAATTTTTTATTAATAAATATCGCGAAATTAGATATTAAAAAAGATACTTTATCACATATTTCTCATACATACTCTTTAAGAGCACGAGGATCATCTTGACTTTGTTTAAGAATTTGTTGCATAACGGGATCTTGAAGAATTCTCTGAAAAAAATATAAAATATTTGAAAGGAATCAGAATCAAATTATAACGCAATTTAAATGCTAATAAAGCAAACAAATATACATACCATGATCTCAGGGTCACTAGCAGCCTTTTTTAAAGCTTCTTCAGTACTTTCTTGAGAACCACTAGAATTACTTTGCCATATAGCTTCACGACATTTTGCCATTTGTTTATTGATTTCTACAGCATGCTGACCATCCTCATCATGTTTTAAAGCTATTTCACAAGTTTCTAAACATTTTGTATATTCTTTCTTTAAGAATTCAACGGCAGCTTTACGAATATATGCTTTAACTAAAAAATGCAATAATAATGAATATGATTACTATCAATACAACAAACAATATTAAATAAAGAAATCGTTGACATACCAAAAGAAGGATCAAGACTAATACAAGTTTCACAATCTTTCAATGCTTCAGGATAAGCCATTAATTTAGTATAACAAGCGGCACGATTACTATAAGCTTTTGGATCTTTTTCATTACGTTTGATAGCTTCAGTATAGCTTGTAACAGCTTTAACAAAGTCATTTTTTTTAAATAATTCATTTCCTTCTTCACGAGCTTTATCAGATAATCCAGGATTAAAATAAGCTTCTTTTTCTTTCTTAACTTTTAATTTTTGTGCATCATTTAATTTTTTTAACGTGTCCGGTGTACGATGTTCTGTTAATGATTTTTGATAGTATTTAATAGCATCATCCAATCTTTCTAATTTAATATATGCATTTCCAATTCTTCCATATGCACTGTAAAATGAAAGATATCTAAATTAAAGAGCTTCAAAATAATTTTAAGTTCTTCGAATATAATGCATCCTTACCGGGCAATCAATTTGAAATCTACGCGATATTCACGACCAACGTCGATAGCTTCTTCACAAACTTTAATACATTCTTCATATTTTTCTTGCTCAAACAATACAGCTATTAAAAAAGCAGCCAAAAGAGTTAACATTTAACGCTTAATAAAATATTTAACAAATTACAAATTCAAGGTACTAACCAGCTTTATTAGTTAAAATCGATGCATTAGTATTATCTAATTCCCAAGCTTTATCATAATGTTTTAGTGCTTCTTCGAATTCTCGTTTTTTATAAGCCGCATTTCCAAGTTCTTTTTCTTTATTAGCAGCTTCTTTGTTAAGCTCTTCTTCAGATTTTTCCACTGGTACTTCCGGAATGTCACGTGCCTGCGGTTCAGGATCTGGTTTTTTTGGCGTAGGCTAATAAATTTAAAATAAATTGATTAGTAAAATATTAAGCAACAATTTTTTTTTGTTATCATACGGCACCTCTTCAGGTTCCGGTGATTCTCGTGAGCCACTTGAAGGATTCGTTGCACCAGTCAGTATGAACATAAATACATCCCTTATACGGGGATCCTGTAAATGACTAGCCATAATTCGTTATCTTTATTTTCATATAATAAAATATTATTGATAAAAATTATATTAATATTAATACTTACGTGTTAAGTTGTTTAGAATCATTTTGTATCGCCTGAATCTTCTCAACGAAATCAGGTTGATCAAGGTATGGTCTCAATTGTGGGTTTAACGCGATTTTCACCAATACATCATCGGGAAATATTTTAGTAGGTGGACCTAATAAATCGCGTAAATATTTCCATGGATTAAAGTCTATTACTGTAATTTTATGGTTGCACGAAATTATTCACTTACCCGACTCAACCTCCTCAAGTGCCTTTTTGAGTTGAGCATTATTTGGTTCGTATCTAAGACCTTCTTGATAAATCTCGCGGGCCTCCTCATATTTCCCAAGGCCATGAAGTGCTGCACCCTTTCTACTATATCCCTATTCAAAATAAAGTAGAACCAACACTTTTAAAACTTGATTAGTATTAAACAAACCAATGGCGCGTTTCCGCTAAAGAATATACCTTTGCCCAATCCTTTTTTAATTCTACAGTCTTATTTGCGTCTTCTAAAGCTTTATCATATTTCTTTAATGACGCATAAGAGGCAGACCTATTCGAGTAAAGTACGTGATTTGAGGGGTCTAACTCTATGGCTTTAGTAAATAATTCTATTGCCTTGTCGTAATCCTTAGCGGCAAATGATTTATTCCCTTGACTTTTATACTCTTCAGCCTAAAATAATTAAAAATTTTATATCAAGTAAACTGCCTTTGACGGGCAATTATTTTTTTTTTTAAAAAAAAAAAACAAAAGAATCACACTTACGCTCATATTTGCCCGTATTTACAAAAGACTAAGGTCTCGTTCTTATATATATATGATTTCGTTCATTTATCTCATCTTGAAAGAATGTACTAGAAGATTCTAACGGATCAGGTAAAAAAATTTTATATCATATGATTTAGTCAAAACTATAATGCGGGAATTTAGATTCACTTGTTATAAACCAATATAATTTTTGTTGATTTATATGATATAAAAGAATTAAAAACAATAATTAAGTTTATTAAAAATAAAACAGAACCAATTATCTAATATAAACATAGTTACTTTCTTATTAAAAATTTGATTATTGAGAGCTATATCTATTAGAATCACTAAAAAAGATAAGATGAATATATATATTAAACCATAAATTATATTTTATTTCTTTCAATGAATGTTATGATGTCACTGTATCTCTTTTGTTCCTTAATGTTTAGGTTGCGTATAATTTTGCAATGTGAATCTTATCAAAATTTTCTTCTAAAATGCTTGATTATTTATTTGTACTTTAATTATTTCCTTATGTTATTTGTAATTTGCTACTCCAAATTTGATACTATTATATATAGAATCATTAATCAAAAATAACAAACAACCTGGTGTATCATATATTATCACAACATTTTCCATTTTAATTTTTTCCTTTTTCTTTTTCTATGCATATTGTTGAGCTGTCACATTACTTCTTAACTGTTTAAGCTTATTTTCTTTTGTTGCTATAATTTTTTAACTTTTGAAGTGAATTAGAAGTAAAGTTTTAGCAATGATGCTATTTGTAATAGATTATTATACTTATACAGATCAGCTTTGACCTTTTAAAGATTCTTAATTCAATCTTCTTGTTGCTGCTTTTTGTTTATGTTTTCATGTATAACGATCAATCCAATTTTGAATTGTAGCAACTTTTGGTATTTCTTCTATTTTAATTTCACCTTCTTATGCACATTGAACAAGTTCATTATACATATCTTGTGCAGTATATCTATCACTTTTATTTACATTGCCTGCTAAAAAATATCCTTCCAGTAATACTCTAATTTCCAATGATATTCTCTTTTCTACACCTCTTTTTCCAAACTTTTGATTGGCTTTAAGTGTCCAACCCAAATTTAAAGGAAACGCGTTCACTCTAATACTATCATTATTTTTTTCAATAGATATATCATCTATATTATCTTTTTATAATCTATAAATAATAATAAATAAATTATTTATCAATCTAATAATTTCAAAAATTATATCAATAATTATACATACCCTTTTTTGCTTTTTGCATCTTCTTTGCCAATTGGTTTTCTAATAAGTTTATCAATTGTTCTCTATTTTTTTTATTATTCAAACTAATTTTTCATTTTTCTAATTCTTTTATTAGATTTTCTCTTGTAAGATGATTTGGAATAAGACCTTATAACAAAAAAAAAGAAAAATCAATTATTATTGAATAAAATAAATTTGATCAGTAATAGATATATATGTGATAGATTTGATATTAATATTTCCTATTCCGACGATGGTACAGTATGCATTGATACTTGTGATGTGGGTTTGTTAATATCTCTTTTATGAAGTTTGTCTAATTGTGTTACAGTAAAAATCTTTCATTCTCCTATATCAGAAATATCTCGTGCTTTAATACATCCAGCAAACTCTCCTGTTGGCTATTACTATTCAAACCAATTGGAATTTCTGTGTAATATATTATTTCCATTACCTATATTTATTTTGAAATCAATACAAAACTTCTTATTAATAACTTACACTAATTATATCACCTCTATCCCGATTAGGATTTAGATTTGCAACAGAAGTTCCTTTAATTCCTTTAATCACATTTTCAATATCTTGTCCTGTTGCTACATTAAAACTTAAACGAATATACTGATTGATTGCATGTGATATCTAATTCAATTATAAAAGATGTCAATATATAGGTATAGAATTAT
>CAMKVN010002142.1:0-14819 GCA_946474995.1 Funneliformis geosporum
GTAATAATAAAATAAATTATAAATCATAAATAAACAAAAAATGAGTTTTATTAGTTTTGAATTTTTTAATTGATTTTGCTGATTGTTAACCAATTTTAAGCTGATTTATGCTGAATTTTGACTAATTTTTAACATAAATGCTGATTGATAACCGATTTTCTATTTATTCAAAATGCTGATTTTTTGGTAATGTTCAGTAGAATTAGACTATATTTTGGCTTACTTTCAGTACTTTAAGTGTGACGATTTGTATTATTTTGTTTAGTGATATATCAAATAACTACAAAATTGTTAATGTTGAATGTTTTTTTGTATGACATGAAAATGAGCAACTTCAGTTATAACTAAAAATGGTAATTATTTTGGTAATGATCAGCAGAAATTAGATTATATTTCAGCCAACATTCGGTACTTTAAAAAAATGTCGAAATGGATTATTTCGACTAGTATAAAAAAAAACTCTTTCTTCTTGTTGGATTTTTTCCAAGAATTTTTATTTTAAAAAAGTGTTCGTTTAACGGTGATCACAGCTTAGCCTGGAAACAAAACAAAAAACCTCATCTTTCAGAAATATTTCTTTTTTTGTTTCCCATATCCTTCTTCACATAAAAATTTTCGAAATTGTATAAACAGTGTTGTTTTTTGTTAAAATATTTTTCTTTACCTCTTTTCGAAAATTTTTTTCTCTTTTTCTTTTTAGCTTACAAAAAGTGGACATTAAAGGATATTCAAAATGACAATCATAATCAATATACTTTAGATAAACAAATTTCACGTGATGATTCCCTTTCCCTTTCTAAATAATATACTCTCTTTTTATTATCATCTATCTTTCTGCAGATTCTTTGTCGTCAATGATCATGTGCAAATTCAGCATTATATCTACTTTGGTATCTCCAGATGAAATCTATTTGAAGTGATGATAGATACCACTTGGTGTGATATTTTTGTTTGTCTTCACGATTTTGAAATAGAATCACAGTTTTCTTTTGTTATCAAGATTTTTACTCAGTGTAAGTTCACTTCATCTAGATCCATGCCTTCCTGATAACCAGGTAAAGGGTATAGGTTACTACCTGTAGATGTCTTGTAGATTTTTCATAGTGGATTCCATTTAATATTTTTTCCGTACTTATGAATTTATAAGTATGAAGAGCCTTTATTTAGACCTAGTTACTTGAGTGCACCTTCTTCTGCTGGGTGATTGCTTTAAGTTAGAATTGACTGACTTTAGCTAGGACTTATAAAATTGTTTTTGGTTGTTTATAAATTTCTATTTATACCAATTCCCTACTTCGAATGTTATTTTTAGTATTAGAATTTTCTTTTGAGGAAAGTTAGAGACTGAGAAATATTTAGAAATTAGATGCTTTCTGACACTTTATTTCCACCCCCTTTGAGGTGTGGCAGTGATCAGTCGACTCAAACGAGTTTAGAAATAGAACCACAAGAATAAGTTGCGTATTTTAGTATTTTTTTTAGATTTTTTCTTCAATTTACAATACAAATAAAATACTGCAGCTGGACTGCATCATTATAACTTTTAGATTTTTGTCACAGAACTCTTATTTTGGTCTATATTAAATAAATTAAAAATATTATCAATAAAATAATTATTAATTAAATGCAAAGAATTCTTGGATTACTAATTAAAAAATGTTTGGTTAACAAGTCAGTCAAAATTGGTCAAAATTGATCAATTAAAAACCTTTGATGAATTGAAATTGATCACAATTATGAACAGTTATGATAATAACTATTAGCATTCCTAGTATCAATATATTTAATATGATTATTTTTTAACTTTAATTGAAATAATATTTGATTTTACTAAGTAACTTTTTAATTAATAAACTTGAAATATGAACTGTTAGCATTCAGTTAATATGGTATAAGAAAACTAATTTACAGTTATTCTAATTTGAAAGGCTGATGATATAAAACTTTCTCATTTTGTAATTTTCAAAATATTGATTTAATGAAAAAATACGTATATTATTATATTTGAAGGATTAAAATTTATTTACAATCTTTAAATGTATTAATTAATAAATCATTTAAAAATTATTTCAAAATATATTTTAAATTACAATATTTAAAAAAATTGAAAAATTTTAATTCTAAATAAATTAATATTATGAGAAAATATTAAAATAATTGGATGGCTGAATTTGCAAGGAAATCAACACTTGCTAGTAGAATTGTTATATACTTCATAGAATGCAATTTATATTCAAAGATTTTTTAAATGTTGTAGGATTTCTAATAATAGCATGGAACTAAAAATGAAGTAATTTTTGATTTTAATCTCTTGAAAAACAAATCAATCTAATAATGAAATACAAGAATTTAATATTAATAAAGATAATATTGTATCGAAAACCAATATTATAAGGATTCAATTTATAATAATGTATGGTTTAAAAAATGCGTAATGAGATATGATATAAAGTATAATAAATAATATGATTATATGATCATAAATCATTTTGACATAATTAAAATCGGTATTATGATGATCGCAATCAACTATCGTTTGATAACCAATTAAAATTTTTTCTAATTACATGTTCTACCTGTATGCCCGCTCAATAATTGAATCGATACGTGATTGATTACTTGCTCCGGACTTAACAACGTTCTGTATTCCCTAGTTATAAATTATAATAAAATTTGATTTGTTTATTAAAACAATAGAACAGGAGATTTTATTTCATGCAACGATTGCAATGTACTTAAAGGTTTATTTTTATTAATTAGTACTAATACTATTTGCTAAGACTGGAAATAAGTACAAGTAAACATGGAAAGGGAAATAATTTAATTCCCAAATACCTTATACCTTACCCTAGTTGCCGATTATCTTACACAAAAAAAATACGTATCAAGTGTTAATTTCTATGTGGCAAACCAAAAGAATGGTTTAACCATAACAAAAGATATTATCTAGTATCTATGCCGAAATCAAATATCCAGCCATTGTTAAACCTTCACTAAACTAAATATGCCTTCTAACCTACCATACGACCAAGATTTCTATTTTAATGTAATCTTCTAAGGTTATATTTTTCATAATAAACCTGGCAGTGTTGTACACGGACGTTGTCCCGGTGATTTTTTGCGGACACGAAAGTCCATGTCCGGGACTGTGTCCGCAGGACAGACCAATAGATATCTTTTGACCAACATTAATGCGGACAAAAAGTCACGGACAGTCCGGTCATGTCCGTGTGATCGGCTATAAAATCACATCATATGATCCGAAAGGAAATTTTAATAGCCGACCTTTTCTGGATTGTGTTACATACAATGTTTCACATTATCTTGCGGCTCGATTTGATAAATAGTTCATGCACGCCAACCGTTATTATAATTTCCTTTTTCGTAAAAAAGTCTTGCATATAATGCAAAATATTTGGAATAAGTAAAATTAAAAAACATTTTTATAACCCTTATATGATTGGCAAGTTGTATAATTACACATTTGAAATGAGGATATCGATTTGTTTTCGACATCTACTGCTCTTTGTGTAATATTAAAAGTGACACTTCAAACTAGATTTATAAAACTTTAAATTCATGATGTTTTGTCCAATTAAAGAAAATATAACGATCGATCTTTTATGGTGAGTAAGATTTTTTGCTTTGTTTACCGTTTTTAGTTACGAATTTAATTTATTTTTTATTTATTCATGAATTATGAAGATAGTCTTTGAGTAAATAAATTTTTGTCACTTTAATGATTTATGCCGATGGAACTTTGTAACTATAAAGGTTAATTTGGATATACAAGACAACAATATTGAAGTAGGATTGCTGAACCCTATAGGATGGAGTTTTTATTCACTGTAACGAAAATTAGTTAATCAGTAAAGTTATTTACAAACAATTTATTATAACAAATTTTTAAATATATGCTATTCATTATGATGCATAAGTTTACTAAGTTTACTTATTAATAAAAAAAAATTTTTTTTTCATATTGTATGAATATTTCATGATTATCCCGATTTTTTGATTTTGATATTTTACATAAGTATATCGAGATTTGACCATATTTAGGTCGATTTATAAAAATGTTTAATATTAATTATATTATACCGGTAAATTAACAAATTAAGGAGATGGATCATAGTAAATCAATAAATCAATTTAGTTGTCATAATGCGTTACACTCATTTTATACTATATTGTTTACACAATACTTTTTCCATAATATTAAGCTTTATGTTATGTAAAACGTCTATTTTATAGAAAATCTTCAGGATATTTTATTACTTTAAGTATTTAAACATAACAAATTAAAAATTTGTTTATAAACAAAATTAACTAATATTCTTTTAATAAATAAGATTCCTCTTTTTTTATCTTGTTTTTTTTTCTTGCTTTGATTGATATCATTAATAATTTTTCACTTATTGTATATATAAATAAGTCAAGTTGGAAGAAAATTTTTTCAGTAAAAATAAAATTAAAATAATTCAAAAAATTAAATAATACATAATTTTACACACAAAATGCAAATGCGTTTTAATCAAAATAGACTTTCTAATGTTCTTACTCCTATAATTATTAGCGGTAGATCAAAGAAGCAAAGTCGGCAAAGTAAACAGTAAAATACAATCGAGTACATCAAAGATCACATTGATCAGAAATTTTTCAACGGAATATCGGTTGTTTATTATTGCATTTTAGGGTTTTCGGATATTTGGGTGATCGGCTATTACGGAATATAGTGATCCGTAAGGTGATTTTAATCCAATGAAAAAATTCGAATATTCGAGTTCATAAACGATAATTTCGGATATTCGAAATGATTTTCGGATATTTTGAAACGGCATTTTATTTTAATAATTATCTCAAATTTGCTAAAAGGAAATCCAGATCCTGATCGTCCTAACAATATTCCCATATTGAGTTTCTTTGCCGGAATATCTATAACGATAAAAATAATAGCGATAGCTTAAAAATTATGTATTAAGGAAAGATTCGACATTTGATCGTCATGCTTTATCTTCTGAATATTTATTTATTAAGAAAGTTCTACTTTAGATATTGAAGATTATAAAGTAAATGTTAAATTTTCATTAAAGTATTTTCTTATACGGTATATACAAAATATTGATTTAGAAATTTATCCTTATGATAATTAACAATTAGATATAAATGAAACGAAAGATTTATATGCTTTATCATGACATATGTCATATAAGTCCAAGAAATTTCTTAGTACAAGGCCATGTACAAGATCATACTTCCAAGAAAGAGTTTTACCAGAATCAATAATGCGTTGTTATTTGTTCAGGTCTGCATTGAAATTACCCATGATGATAACGTGAAAACCAGAGTGTAATCTATTATCTATGAGGTGCTTTAACTATTTATAATTCTTTATGTTCGAATTCAATAAAGTGAAATCCCAATTTATACACTGCAGGTTGGAACCGGTTCTTGATTACAAATCAGGAAGGCCGCGTGGATTTTATTTATTAATTTATTTATTTCCTTTGATGCCTTTGATGAACGATCATATTTTAATAAGTACTTTTGGAGTGTCATATTAAGGGGCTAGATACGTTGCGAGCAGCAAGTACAGTACCTGCTTCGTTACTAAAAAAAAAAAGTCTTTCTTCATCCGAATGCTTAAACAAAGTATTTGTACAATGGACAGACAACGACTTGAAAACCATCTCTTAAAAAAAAAAAAAAAAAAAAAAAAAAAAATAGTAATTCCGTCAAATGGTCATGCCAATTTACGCCAATATGCGTCTGAAATTATACTAATGATGGGTAATTTAAATAAAAGAAAATAAGAATGGAGCGTGGGCATTATTAATTAGTCGATAATTTACACAAAAATTGGTTCTTTCATTTTTGTCCAATTTTAGTAATTAAATTTTTTTAAACATGATTTAAACTTGTTTAGCCAATACATATGATCTACTAGCCAAATTATATGATGGTAAACATGCTTAGAGGATTTATTTAATTGTAAAAATCGGAACTTATTATAACTGGTTCCTTTAACCTAACCAAACTATTATTTGTACAATAAAAGGGTTTCGTTCACCGGAGGTTTGCTAGGATTATATAATTCCTAGAAGATCTCATCTTTTTAGTTTTTTTTAGTAAGACCATTATATAATCCAATTCATTCATAATGTTTCGTTTGTTTTTTAGAATTCTTGGGAGAAATCTATTAAACTTAAAAATTTTTCAAAGATATTCTAATTGATAAAATGGACAAAATTACTTGTTCAAAATACAATCAGTTCGGATTTTATTAAATTGTAAATCATTATCTTTTATTATCTAGCCTCGATCGGATTTAACAAAACCAACCAATTGCGTAACTAGTCTAGTCCAAACCGAGAATATAATCGAATTAATGTAAATTATATCAATTTTTGATAACAGTTCAAGGAGGTTAAATAAACCTGTAAAACCGGATATTCCGGCTTGCCGAATTTGTTACTTTACATTATTTATTTAATCGACCTTTATGGAAATATTGTTCATACAGAATTAATTCAATTAAGGTACAAAATTATAGTGTTACGTAATCTTTATGACCATTGATCGACATGAAAATACATTGAACCGAAACTAATCAATGATCGAGATGGTCTTAATATTTTAAATGATCGAAATCATATCACAATTTTAATATTAAAAAAATAAAAATGTAAGATCTCGAATAATAAATTACCACGTGAATATACGAATCCAATGAGATAACATTTCAAGAAGATAACATTCATCCATTTTGGATATGCCAATCTCCAGATAGTCGCGATTGAGGAATTACAGCATATTCTAAAAATAAAGGGCCCGGATTTCGCAAAATAGATGAATGTTATCATTGGATTCGTTTACTCTCGAGAATCGAAATGATTAAATCATAAGAAGTGGTGCAATATTGACCGAGATAGTACATTATTATTATTTTTTTTAATATGAAAATCATGTGATATGATGACTTCGATTTCGACCATTCTACCAAATATTACAATGTTAGTTTACAATAAATAATAATAATAATAATAAAGTTATAAATACTTTTTTTGGTTGTATTTATAATAAAAAAACCTGATTTCACTTATTTTTAACATTCGGATGTCTTCCGATAGCTATTTTAGGTGAGATATAGCACCAACATTGTTCGATGGACAAGGATTCGATGTTCAGCAAGAAATTTGATAAATAAAAAAAAATCCGAAAATATTGAAATAATAATTTCAAGCGAAGGCGATGAATTTATTTAAAGAAAAGAAATTAAAAAATGTAATTGTTCTGATTGAACTTTGCATCAAAGATTATAATTTACATTTTCTGACACTTTTTTTTTTTATTTAAACTTATTAAACTAAAACTAAAATGATTTGCATTAATAGGAAGCTTTGTAATCAAGTTTTTTTTATTTAAATATTTAATCTACAATATCTAGTTTTTTTTTTTGGTCTTGCGGAATTAAGTATGGGGGTTATGCGGTAAGCTGATCATCAGATTCAATATATCCACTAAATATGGAATTGATCGGTCGATTCATCGTCAATAATGTTCAAACTTTCAAAATATATATTATAAGAACCCCTGAACGCAAAAATATAACGTGTGACATTGTTCGATTCATGCATAAAATTTTTTTAAAAGACATTTTGAACAAAGCAAAAAAATAGTTTCAAGATTTCAACAAAAAAAAAAAAATTGAAATACAGTGCGACCGTAAGATATTGAACTCCAATATTTTAATACAATAAATGTGTCTCCCGCGTAAAAAAATTAGTAATTTATTTTATATATATCCAGATGATCTTTTTACAGTCCTCTTAAAAATAAACAGGTTGATAAAATACTTGTTTTTTAGCGTGCTCCTTTTTACTTTTAATTACAATTAGTGTAACTACGATATCTTTTATAAATAAAAAAATAAATAAAAAATTTAATTAAAATGAAAAATAAAATTTTATTTTTTTCATTGTTAATTAATTCTTTTTCGTCATTTGTACCTAATTATTCCGTTAATAAATTTATCACTCATTTTCTTTATAAATACATTGAGTTGGAAGTAAATTTTCAAAAAAAAGTAAAGACAACAAAAAAATAAAAAAGAATTCAAAAAAAAGAATTTCATATTTTTTATACACAAAATGCCCACGCGTTCGGATCAAAATATTCTATCCAACTTTATTGTTCCTATAAATATTAACAGTAGAGCGCAGCAAATTCGACGACAAAATGCAAATAGAAGAGTGCATCATAGAAAAGTTTATAATGCGTCTTTGATCGATCAAGACACTTTGAATAGAATATTGAATATTCCTCCTATACAAACGACAGATAATCAATTGATAAATGAATTTTTCAACGGAACGTCTTTTGACTAATCAAACAATCGGCGAATTAGCAACTTTTTTTAATTATATTTATTTATACCTTTACTTCGAACAGAAAATATTTAATTAAGATTATTTAATTTATTACTCTTTTAGAAAAAAATTTTTAATTACACTATAATTTCCCTAATTATTTCCCTAATTTATGAAATATTTTTGTTTCTCTGCATTATACACAAATTTTAATCTGGTCTGATAACTTTAATTATGAAAATTATTGATTAAATCAAATGAGTTGAGAAACATCTATGACTATGGTTATTTATATGTTTTCAAATATCTTTTGAATCAAGTATTCTAAGACACACATTATGTAGTAAGAAAAGAAAATATTGTATTAAATTTTTAATATTAGCAGAAGACAAGGATGTATTTCAAACTTTATCCTCATGTAATTTTCATCTGAATTGTATTTGATATTTAAATTTTGAAAGGTTTTATAATAAAATTATACGTTTTTTTAATATAAACTTTTTCTTATCTAAAAAAAAAAATATAAAATATTGATTTTAAAATTTCATAACAATATCATGCCAAATTTGTGGAGAATTTGATAAACCGAACATCTAACCTAACGATTAAAAGATCTTTAATGGTATCAGATCAAAAAAAAAAGGTCGTTTTTTTAATTTACAATATTTATTTATTTATTTATTTTTATGAAAAATTTTCTTTACTTTAATTTTTGGCGTTTACTTAGTCGATAATATTTGATCTAAAACCATATCGGTATTAATATTCCTAAAAAAATTTCATTATGTAATTGTAAACAAAGAAAATGACAGTTTAGAATAGTTTTATTTTTTGATACTATAAAATGGAGGGTATTAGACTCGTGTTTTCAAAAAAAAAAAATGGCGTCCTTAATCCTTTTTTAAGAACTTCCGGAATGCGTGACAGGTTACACAGAATATATGGTTAAATGCATGTATCGCATGTTGCGGTTGTCAAATTTTACAACAAACCCATCATTTGATGTTTTTAAGCAGATTAAGTAGACATGCAGCGCGAGCAGAAAACGCCTGTGAAACATGTACCGACCATTCTATCAAAAAAAGTATTTTGAAGTATAATATTTTCAGCTTTGTTTAACGCATTTTTCAAATTCCACAAGAACTTTATTTTTATTGAATTAGCTGGCAAGCAATTTAAGTTTTGTCTAACAATAATTTAAAAGTTATTGTCATAGCCTTTAAATTTAGATAGTCATTTAATTTGTAAAATTTAAAATTCCAGTCGAAATAACCATGTTTCTATGACTATATAGCATGCCTGAAGTTGTTGGCGTATATAGTAACGCCACTCATATGATATTGGAGGTATCAAAAAAGCTCGTGTTATTTGATTATATATGTATAATGTGGCCCTAATGCCACATCTGTTACAAATAACGAGTGACAAATAGGATTTCACATCTAAAAAAAGTGTTCCCAGATTAATGAAACGTGCATGGTGGGACGTGGCGTGGCAGATTATTATATAAGTCATATGACCCGAACTATTTTTATGGGAATTTTACGAAGAGGTTTTTTCTTAACTCCAAAAAAACTAAGTCGCTGAAATACTGAAAGCGGTTGGGTGTGGCATAGATGACAAATAAATGCGAAGCCACAGATTTTATATTTATTATGTGACGTCATGATCAGATAATATACAGGCGTGTTTCCATAACTTCATACTTAAATAAAAATGAAAACGAGGGGGGTAATAAACAATGGGCATGGACCTGCATTATCCGAGTCACCTGACGGTTTTGTCATCACATAACCAACTTTAAATGGAAGTCATTAGACATTAAGAAATAAACATCGTATAATTTTAGTTCAATCGATATTTGTCATACATTGAATTTGTTACATATATTATTTATTTAACTCATTATTATATTATTACATCAATGTTATTTTCACATATTAGCATTATCAATCACTATAATCAGTGTAACGAACGATATTTTTTTTTTTAAAAAAAAATTGATTTCCCTGTAAAATGGAGTTGTTACTTTAATTTTTTTTTTTTTAAGGATATAAGGGGGTTCAGGTTGTGCCCTATATCGTGATAAATTGTAAATCAACCGAGCAAAAAATAAATTTGAATCTTTAAAAAAAAAAATTTTTTTTTTGCTACTCACCTGTTACAAATCTTTACTTTCAGTGAATTAAGGGAAAGAAAATCCATTAAAGAATTGATCTAATGAAGGGTCGTCCACAACTTGCGGAGGAAGATTCTCAACTCGATCTAATATGTCTTGATTAATAAAGAATCGGAGACGTCTTCGATATGCTCTGTTTGCGCGCCGTCTTCTTTGTTGATTCTGTCTTCTTCTTATATTAAACATATTTGACAAAATAAGTGAGAAATGAAATGCTACGTGAGAAATGGAACTTTACGATGGGTATTTATCGGTCATAAGTAACACAAATAAATGCTAAAAATGGATAGTCGTTAAATAAAATGAAAGAAAGCATGCTCTTATTATTCATTTTGCGAAGTATAACGACTAGCTTAATGGAAAGCGATTACATCTTATGCATTTTTATTTATCAAATATTCTATCAGCTGGTCTTCTATAAACAAGGAGCCAATCTATACTAAAAGAAAAAAATGAATATTAACGCCCACACGATCTTTTCAGATATTGTAGTCATAAACTTTTAAAATTCTCAAAAGATGTTCAGTATGCTTTCCTTTAATTTGTATATTCAAATATAAATATTTTTCAAGTATAAAAATTTTTTTTTCTTTAGCTACTATGGAATTAATTCCGTTTATCCGTTCCGTTTTTCATAAAAAAATAAATTAATTACTTATATTAAAGATTTCTTATAATAAGAACCTTTCCTACTTAATGCATTTATTATATGAATTTAACAATGAATTCAATTTATTTCTTTATTATTTAGCCCATTTTAATCAAAACTCCAACTTTTATTACTTGCATGTGTATAAATAAATAGTAATAAACATAAAGCTAACAATAATAGCAATCAATAAAGAAAGAATTGTTCATCAAAGCAAATACAACGATTTTTTTTTATGTACTATATGTACTTAATCATATGGCACGGTTTGTGATTATCTAAGACATCACTAATAAATATAAAAATGTTCTATATAACCTTCTTTTTCTATGGCGCGAATGTTTTGTTGTACGGAAAAGGTATCATCAAAAGACAATTTGTTTAAAGTTACACAAGTTTATTTTAACTTAGAATTATTAGTTAGGGGCCTCGCCGAAATATTTTTTGGAATCATTTCACATGAATTCCTCATATCCGTTGTTTTACTTTATTTTTGAGACATCATAAAAATCAGCTGCTTTACAAATAATGATTTTCAAAGCTTTTCGCCTATTCCAACAGATTTATTTATAAAATTACTCTTTGAAGGCACGACTTAAAACTTTTAGAATATTCGGCAATGAAAATGGCTGTTAATGAAAAAGAGATCAATTTTCTTATTACCCTTTTTTCTTTCAACAGAATATTTATTAATTTTGAAATCAGGAAAGATTTCAACAAAGAACTTTTTTATTTTTTTTTTAAAAAAAAAAAACATGTTAGTCTTGTCTATATTGTATATTAATTAACTCGAAGAACAATCAAATTTGTCATTTGAAATTTTTTTTTGGAATGTTCTAAGCTTCAAGGTTTTCTTTCGAGTAGATTTGTTCCATGCATGAACTGTTAAAGGATTCTTTTCTGTATGACTTCCGACTTCCCTTTTTGAAGTAGCGCGATAATACAAATTATTTTGTGTACGAAATTAATAAGTATTAGTAATATGTAACGGAACACCTGCATCTATGAATCCTAAAACGGACGATTTATATTTGTTATAAAATTGATTTAATAATGATGGAAAAGCTTTAATTGAGATCATTTTTTTTATTACTAATAGAATTCGGGAAATTGGAATCATACGATTATGATAAATAGTATAATGAAGGAAAAAATTTTTTCTATTGTTCATTTTCTGGGTTTATGCAAAAAGTAACTTACACAAACTACTAACTACTTCATCAATTATATATATAAAAAACGAATTTATTTGAAATAAATGATTTGCATGCGTAAAATTAAAATATTCATGTGAAATAAACGCACGTTAAAATTTATGCGCATCAGCTATGAACGAAAATTTGGAGATTTCATCTATCAAATTGGGATTCATTATCATCAATTAAACTCTATGTAGAAATCATTAAACTTTATTTGTTTAAGTTTTAAAAAAAAATTTCGTTCTTTTTTTTTTTTTTTTTTTTTTTTGAATACAACCATTTTCGTGATTACAGACATCTGCAATTAATTTAGGAGATTTCTAAACAGGTATTTAGATGATTATTTATGTTAGAAAATTTATTTCATGTAATGATCTATTTATATTTATGTTTCATCCTTAATTAAGGTTTTATTTCATGGCCAATGGTATTGTTGACATATATAACAATAGAAATAATAATACCTTTCCTAAATAAAAAACGATTGTCTCCGCAATTAATTCTCCGAATCATCATGGGTAACGTGACAAGGAATAGATCGATAGATTATATGCATTATTATGGACCAATATATAAGAAATTATAAATTATATCGTTGTTGCATAATATATTGTTTACGCACATATGTTTAAATATAAAAATAAATGCATTACCTTTCTGAATTATAATTTTTATATTAATTATATTATAAAAATATATAATTAATAATTTTAAATTCAATTTTTACTTAAATTAACAATTTTAAATTAATATAAATTTTTTCATTTTTTTTCCTTTTGTTTCGTAATACTATATCGCATTCAATAGATATAAATTATAAATATATTCTATTAAATTACCGAATGATAGACATTAATGACTCTATAACTATACATATTTCGATGTTTTTTTAAAGTACCTATAGTACCTATAGTTAGTTGGAACTTTATATAGGCCAAGCTAAAATGTATATAGTTAAAACATAATTATATCTTACTTAACATATTTTGATTATAAATATATATATATGGGAGGCGGTCATTAGAAAAGGGGGAAATCTAAATTTTGGTCAAAATTTATATTATTAGACCACTTGGCTAATCTCGATCATGTTCACAAATTTGGCTTAATAATAAAAATTAACAAATATTTTGGATTTCTCCCTTTTCGACTGACCGCCTCACATATAGTACAACTCTAATTATTATATATATTTATTGTATCTATCGGATGTTTAGAACTTTAAAATTAAAATTCCAAAAATGGATTAAAATAAAAAGTTTTGATTTTTTAGTGTCCGGTGTTAGTGGTGTTAGTCTCGAAAATGTCTGACGATCAAAAACTGCGTCTAAAATCGTATGTAGTAGATAGCATGATAGCATGAATAGTATAGATAGCATATATAGCGATTATGATAAATTTTTGGGGTTTTAGCCAATTTCTATTATTTCATTGTTTTATTTTTGTTATTTTATATTTATCATTTATATTATTTGTATTATTCATTATTATGAAAATGCGTAGTTTAAATTTAGTATATATATGCTGGAAAAATTAATTATAAAAAAGAAATATAGTCCGATCGTTGTAAAGTCTTGGTGATAGACTTACGGACTTCCAAATAATAAAACACCTTTTACACTTTCAAACCTTCCTCTTGTCTCCACATAGGCTCTGCTTGTGATAACCAATTTACACAATTGAATCGTAAAATAAAGTCATTAGAAATATATTCCAGGATAAAAGGGATTCCAGAATATCGAATTACATGCATCGTTCGTTACCTTGGTTTCGGTACAATCCCAGGGTTAACACCGGTCATTGATGCGTAATATTTTAATTAAGGAAGCTCAAAAATCAACCAATTAAGTTGATATTTCTAATATCATGTAAAGTCTTTCTTGTCACTATATAAAAACCACATTTTATAATTTTCATGTTCACTTTGATGATAAAATAGAACGAATAAATCAAACTAAAGTCGACCAATTGATTCCCATAAAGTCAAAATAATTTTATATTACTTTGGGAATATATTCACCAAATTGTTCCACAATGTTTATAATATTTTATATATTTTTTTTTATAATAATTCATGTAGATATAAATGTCTTAACCGTATAAATTAGCATAATGGACATTCGTTATATCACCTGGTGATAAAATCAAATGTCGATCTATTTTATATTGTGTAACATTCGATGTCAATCGATTTAAAGTAGTAAAAAAAAGATGCGATTTTTTTTCAAAATCTAATTTATCATTATGCAGTTTTTTTTGCATTAATATGTCATTCGTTCTTTTCTTTACATTTGGGTAAAAAATGATCTGGTGATCTTTGCTCTAGCGAAATTTAGTTGAGAGCCAAAGTTTTAAGGTTTTATTAATTAATATATGTATATTAAAATATATTTTACCAAGTTTTTATAAATTCTAAAGCCTTT
>CAMKVN010002143.1:0-14815 GCA_946474995.1 Funneliformis geosporum
AATTTAATACACATTTTTCATTATATACATAAATAAAAAAATTTTTTTACTTTCGGTATGAATATTACCTTAAAATTTAAAATTAGAGTCGAATACGAGTTGAACAATGATCGGGTCAGGTCAAACAACAATCGGGTCGAGTCAAATTCGGGTCCTGTAAATATTAACGGGTTCGAGTTCGAGTTTGCTTCAAAACCGAACCGACCCGACCCTTACGGAGCACTAAATCAGCCTTTATGGCCTATCTGTCAGATCTGAACAAAATGTCATTTCGGCCATTTCTGACATCAGGATCAAATTAATTTTTCTATCCGTGCATCAGCTGCGATTAATATTTTAATAGGATTCGTTATAAAGCCATGAGAAGGAGCAAAAGGAGTTCGTTTTGATTTATATTTTCGATAGGAACTATTCTTTTCCCTTAAAGCTTTTCACAAAGCGAATTGTTTGACCTTTTTGCAATTCATTTAATAAAATTATTTTCTTTCTATTCTTTAAAATTCGTTTGTTGTAATCTACATAGTCGTTAATTCATATTTATCGCTTAAATACTATTAAAACATTTTACGAAAAAAGGAGGTGGCACATGCATTCTTCAAGGAAATATAAATACTGCCGACTTTAAAAGACTTTCAAAAAATAAAAAAAAAATAAATAATATGAAATTACTATTCATCATACACTGAAAACTAAGCACATTTTTTTTTTAAAAAAAAGAAGGATATACATTACATTTTCTAAGTAACGTCTTTTAATTATGTTCGTTCTTTAAAATCAAATCAACCTTCATTATTTCATGATTCTACATTAAATATATACTTATGGTACTTCGTTTTGTTTTGAGTATATTTGCCTTTACATATTTTTTTATTTTTTTAGATGATGAACATTCCAAGAACAAGAATGACCAAAGGTCGTTTAACAGAAAGAGTTTTGCAACTCGAAAACGACGTTAAAAATTCTAACAAATGTATAATGTTCCTCATTATAATATTCTTATCATAAATTATATTACTAATGTGTCGTGGCTTATAAACGTGACAAAATACGTCAGTACTAACAATTCAACCAAGATCGGATCCGAGATATCTTAATCTATATAATTTTAAATTTTCTATTATAGATAATGGCTGCCTATTTTTAACAATTAAAACTACATTTTTATTTTTATTTTTTTTTTTTTATTACTATATATCGGACAGTTTATGTATTATATATTGTTTTAGTTGAACTTATCTCAAGCATTTTCTAAAAAGGGGATAGAAGAATAATTTACAAGATTCCTTTTTGAAATATATATATATATATATATTTGTTATCGATCGATTTCAATCTAATTTTGACTAATTAGTTATGGAGCAACGACGTTATGATTTTATCAGGTGCCGGACCATAATTTAAGCTTTACATATGAAACAAACCGTGCCGTCTTACTGCTAGTTTCTGGTACGAATCAAGTACCGACAAACGATTATTACAAAATATTTTTAAAAGCAATGTATTTTGAAAAAGGTATTCAAATCTCATTCACAATTTAAAAATTTACGTTAGCAAAACAAAAAGGTAAAGAGAGGATATGCTAAAAATAATTTATGACCGAATTCTTTAAATTACTTATGCAATTGGCTCAATTATTCTTTAATAAGTACTAGACATCTTATTTAAAAAATTAACAAATCGAGCATTTCTAACGATTGCATCCTTTGTAAAGATTTAAATAAATAATTTGAAAACAATGTATAAGGTTCATATATTAAGAACTTTCCAATCAATAATAATATTGAAATATTAACATTTTAGACAAGTGATAGTAAAAAAAAAATCTAAATAAATGTGGGCGGATGATTTAATTTTCTGACCCATTAATTTACTCCTTCGGTAAAACTTATAAATAATAAAAATTAAACATCTAAATAGCTATTTCTATTAATATATTAAACTTTATTCAAATACTTTTTCAGCGAAACAATTGTTATCACTCAATTCACTCACGTTATTGTCGCAAAAGAGTTGTTCTAAGGAATCAGGTAAAGTAGGTAAACTAGTTATTTTAGTATAATGACAATGAAGTATTTTTAAAGAGTTGGGTAAAATTGGTAGACTAGTTAATTTAGTACTAAAGCAATAGAGCTCCGTTAAGGAGTTAGGTAAATTTGGTAAGTTATTTATGTTATTATTATCGCATTGAAGATAAATTAAGGAGCTAGGTAATGTTGGTAAGAAATATATTCTAGTATAATCACATCGAAGAATTTTTAGGGAATTAGGTAAGTTTGGTATGCGAATTAATTGAATATTATAGCAATAGAGTTCTTTTAAGGAGTTGGATAAAGTTGGTAAGGAAGTTATTTTAGTATCATGACAATCGAGGGTTGTTAAAGTGTTGGGTAATGTTGGTAAGCTGGTTATGTTAGTACTATAGCAATAGATTTTTATTAAGGCGTTAGGTAAAGTTGGTAAACTAGTCAATTGAGTATTTTCGCATCGAAGTATTGTTAAGGAGTTAGGCAAAGTTGGTAAACTAGTTATTGATGTACTTTGGCAATTGAGAGTTGTTAAGGAGTTAGGCAAAGTTGGTAAATTAGTTAAATGAATATCTTCGCAGATGAGTTTTATTAATTTTAGATATCTTTGCAATCCTCCTTTTGTCTTTAATATGTTATCTTTATTATGCTTCGTAATGGTTAAATTTTCCGTAGTATCATCATAAATAATATCTAATTCTACAATTTTATCTCCTTGTTCTCTAATTTTTTCTTTCAAATCATTAATAGTTTCTTGCTTGATTTTGACGACTCCTTGTTTTCTAACCTTTTCTTCTAAATTATTAATTATTTCTTGCTTGGTTATAGCTTCTATTTCTAGCAGATTAACCCTTTCTTCTAAAATATTATTAGTTTCTTGCCTGGATTTAGCATTTTCTTTTAATTCTCTAATTTCAGCTGAATTATTATTAATTATTTCTTGCAGTTTAACCCTTTCTTCCAAAACTTTAATGGTTTCTTGCTTGGTATTGACTTCTACTTCTAGATTTCTGACTTTTTCTTCCAAGTTACTAATGTTTTCTTGCAAGGATTTAGCCTCTTTTTCTCGTTCTTTAACCTTCTCTTCTAAAATATTATTGGTTTTGACCGCCTCTTCTCGCAATTTATTTCCTTGAGAGCTTAACTTTATAATTTGATGCTTTCGATCATTTAATTCAGTTAAGTTAATATCTCAGTAAGTTTTCGTCCTGCCAATAATTCTCTTAAATTATCTAAATCCATACTACCTATTTCATTCAATAAAAAGGAGAGTAACAATTTATTTTCATCATCGGACTTCTTTTTACTTTGTTCTAAATCTTTAAATCCATTTAACACATCTTTCAATGCTTTTTCAATATTGAACATTTTGCGATTATTTTAATTAATTGTAAGGATAAAAGGATTTTTTCTACAATTGTTTTAAAAATGTACTAATATTAATTTCAGCCCCTGACTATCATTCCTTTTTTAGAATAAGAACTTCCCTTATATGGCTTCTACTGCACATTTTTTTTGTGTTCTAAAAAGGCAATTCTTATTTTGGAAGTTTGTACAACTTTTATATTTAAAAAATCCGGTCTTTTAACTTGAACTTGCATATTTTTTAGCTTATTAAAGAGAAAATTAGTAACTTAAATTTTATTTAATTATTTTCTTTGAAGTTGGAATATTGACAAAGGTATTCCTCGAAATATTCAATATTTTTTCTATAAAATATCCTATCACGTTAATGAATGAAATTACTAATATACGTCAAATTTGATTGTATAATCGTGTATGCTTATCGGTATCAGAAGTTGAGTCAGTTATCGGAGAAAAATTATATTGGATTACAACCTGCCAATTAGTGCTCCGTAAGGTCGGGTCGGGTCGTGTTTGAAGCAAATTTAATATTTAGTTGACCCGAATTTGACTCGACCCGATTAGCAATAGACCCGACCCTATTATTGTTTAATTCGGGTTCGACTCGAACTTTTAAGGGTAATATTATTAAGGCCGAAAGTATTAAAATTTTTTTATTTATCCAGATAATGAAAAAAGTGCATTGAATTTGAAAGTTTATTATTATTTAAGTACATTAATTAAAATATAGATTTTTCACCTAGAATTCAAACACATACAGGCTCGGCTTTAAGACCACATCAAAACTCGTTCTACAGGAATACTCGTTGCTTTATTAGATAATTTCATTTTTATTTGGATGATAGCGTTCAAAATGACATCAAAGATATGTTTTTTGTTCTCTAAACTTTTTTTAAAACAAATAATAATATCCAGTAATATACCTATTATATATACTCTATTAAAAATACTTACGAGCAGTTAAGCTAACTTCACGATGAATTTTTGAATTTTATATTCAGGTGTAAGAAGATTCTTTTCAAAAAGTTCAGTTCGTAATGCTTTTCGTTTTCCTAGAATTATCTGAATTCGTAAGGTCAATTGCTTCATCATTATTAAATTATAAGCCGCATATCATTTATATCATATCACCTGGTCTATAAATTAAATAAGCAATAATACAAATTTGTTAAAAGTTTTAAATAACAAATTTTTAAATAACCAATAAAAACAATAATAAAAATTTGTTAAAAATGTTAAATGTTACACAAAATCAATTGCATGATTTGTGATCCGACCCTTCGAACAATGGACAATAAATAATATACTAAAACAATTTTCGATTTGTGCCATAGTATTGAGAAAACAATTTGGTACATTTTAATGCTTTTGTTTAGAGTTATGTTTTAACATTAACAGATTTCGCCCGAGTTGCTATACAGTCAATTTATCGACGATAGTTTATTTTCTTAATGATTTGCTGTTAAATGAGTAAATAACCCAAATATTTTTAAATGAATCTATTCATCTAATATTTTACTGAATTAGTTGAATAATAAAATCCTTAACCGGTTAATAACCGGTTAAATTTAACTCAGGCCGGCACTATAAATTTGGGCAAAACTAGCGAAATTTTGTAATCACAAAAAATTTTAATTCCGCCTGAAAATTAAATTTGGCCAGAGTTAAGATTAAATATTTTAACCGGTTAAAAAAAAAATCTTTAACCGATCAACAAGATAACATCTTAAACGGTCAATTAACCGGTGTTAACTTGAGATTGTACTGAAACCAAGTTAATGAACGATAAATGCAATGTGATACGATATTCCGGAATCCTTTATCCTGTAATATATCACTAATAACGTTTATTTTATGATTCAATTGTGTAGGTTGGTTATCACAAGAGGAGTCTATATGAAGACACAAGGGTTGAAAGTTTTAAAAATATTTATTTTCTGAAAGTCCGTAATTCTATCACCAAGACTTGCAACGATCGGACTATATTTTTTCTATAAATAATTTTCAATGTATATATACTAAATTACAAACTACGAATTTTCGCATTAATAAATAATATAAACAATATAAATAATATAAATGCTAGTAATAAAATAAACTTGATAAAATAAAGAAATATAGGAAATTAACTAAAACTCCGAAATACTATATATGTTATGTATGTCACAGTGCTGATTGTTAGACATTTTCGAAGTTAACACCGGCTAAAAATTAACCGGTTCCAACCTCTACTTCAGTCCTTAACTTTAATGACTTATGAAAGGATGAACTAAAGTTTTATTAGAGAGCTTAGGCCAGTTCCAATTAAACAACCAGAACTGTTATTGATTCATAATTTTTAGTATCAATAATAAAAACCAACGTTCGTTCTACATAACTAAGAATTTTCATCCTCGTAGCAACGATAAATATTTCACATTCGGAGAATAAAATCAGCAAAACCTAAACTATCCTTAGAATACATGAAGTCTACATACTTGATATCTTTTGATACGTTTTTTCATCACTGATACTCTATTTATAGATAATAAAAATTGTGATACTTTATGAAGTCAAAATTTCTTCGGTTATTATTAACCTTCGGTTTATCTTCATCTAAGGTTTCATTTTTTTTTAATTATAGTTCCATCATATCGATTCATGCTTCCTTTTATAAATTTAGAAGGTGTAATTATCATATTTGATATTTCTGGATGTGTAGTATCAAACTACCTATATTCATTTTTATATATTATACAATAAAAGTTTCCAATTTATAGTGAACTTTTCCCTAATTTTCTATGACAATTAATTTGCTTCTATACCATCTTCCCGAATACCATTTCCCAATCCGACAATTTCCCCAAATTAAATCGCATTATCATGAATGGTTTTCCTAAAGAAATTCTTTAATAAATTTAAAACATATATAAATGAGGCCTAGCAAGTAAAAATATTTTTATAGAAAATAATTATGATTAAGTCTTCTAACTTTTTAGATTTAGAACAACAGAATGTCCAATCCAAAAATAATGTTAGTTACATTATGTTATGATCGAGCCGGCAATAAATATTGAAATTGATCCGTAGACATTCATTTTACCGACATGATTATTTTACCGAACACTAAATGTTGCAGCTAATTTGTTTTGTAATAATAAAAAAAATAAGGTGGTGATATATATTAAAAATATATTAAAAATGTTTAAAAATTTCTTTAACGGAACGATAAAAATGATTTGTCGTGTCGACAAAGTGATCTTGTCAATAATTTTTTCAATCAAGACTTTTTTTTAACCTGCTGAGATTTTGGACGAACAATAGCGTTGATTTTTTTTAAAAATTTCGAAAACTGCAATTATCAAATATTATTATCTTTAAGCTTCCGTTTAATTTTTTTTAAATAGGTTCCTGGTCTATAAAAATGTGTTTTATTTCATCATGCAATATTTCAAAGTTCAGAATTTATTTTCTTACTCTTTCGATCATAGATTTTTAAAAATACGATTTTCGTTGGTGAAAGTAATTGTTATAGAATTTAGTGAATTTATACTTCACGATTGGTGGTTTAATTTAGTAATGAATTTAAAGATTCTTTTGCAAATAATATACTGTGAATTGTCAAAAAAAAAAATAATAATAATAATAAAAGATAAATAATATGTTAAATAATTTGGTAACGCAAATATTGGAACTATTAGTATACCTTGGCATATATTGAATTTTTACACAGGACTCTGCTTTGTTAATTTCAGATATGGAATCGTGTCGTAAGGATTTTATCACGATCAGCTGGGTTTAAAGCTATTTCATTTATTTAATATATACAAGCAATGAACTCATTTTTATAAGAGTTATTTTGTTCTGTGTGAGGGCATCATTATCTCAAAATGTAGTGTAACAAATTTACTTAGGAAAATAATTCTAAGTAATTTATTATAATTATCAATTCAGACATATGATAGTTCAGCTGTCTCGCTATGTCTTGGTAAAATACATCTAAGAACTAACAGTACGATGATGGATAATTACTACAAAGGATAAGTTGATTGTTGCTCCCGTCGATTGGTAAATTTCTATGACAAAGAAATAGTAGCATTATCGATGATGTAGAATATGATGAGAAGAAAGTTAGGTTTAAATGCTTCAATCTTATAAAAAGTTTGCCTTTGGTCTTTTAAAAAGAAATCTTTCTAAATTATCTTTAAATCAAATATAATACGTAGTCACAGCTATCTCCATATTGTTTTTTTCAAAAATTTTTTTTTTCGCCGCTGCCGTATTTAACCTCATATCCATCAAATTCCTCTTCATTTTTATCAAATTTTTATAGTGTAATAAATACCCTGCATTTTCCTCGTCATCGAATTTAAAAGTTTTAATATTTATATAATAAACTTTAAATAAAATTGTCTTTTTATAAAAAACAAAAAATGGTACCGACGCCCGCCACACAATTCTTAAATTACATTTGTCAAATTTTTATAAGATATTTTTTTAAAATTTTTCAAAATAAAATTATATTTGTTTCACATAACCTTAGAAAAATCAAAAAATCAAAAAAATACACATTTAATTGGAAATGAAATTATACTATTCATAAGGAATTATCAAATATCCAGTCAATAATTTACATCATATCATTTGGGATTGGGCGATCCTGAACTAGTCTCATTAAATTTCTAGATTTTCAATGAAAATATTACTCATTATGTCCTAATTTGTGAATTAAAAAAGTTGCAACTTTTTAAATTGATTTTCTATTTTAGGAAACTGATGTTGAATGTCTATACACGGTCGAACCAAGAATTAGATCCTGATGTCAATCCCTTATTAATTCTAAAATAATCGACACATGGCGAAAATGCATTGCATACCACCTTAAAAAAAAAGTCAATAAACGTTTTGTTTTAAAAATGTCTGACAGTAATGATAAAGGTATATTCACCTATAGAATATAAAAAATATTGAATTAATTCGTTAGACCTGCAAAGTTATTCCAAAATTTTCTTATTATTAAAAAAATTAAGAGCGGGTTTCGGATGTTAAGAAAAACTTTTCATTAAAAGAATTAGATGATGGTACATTAGAAAATGTTTACAATGATGAAGATTAAATATAAATCATTTCTAACAAGATACTAAAAGATTCTTATTTTAAGCAAAACCAGATTCAATATTAATAAAAATTTCACGTTTGAAAGTAAATAATAATCACAAAGGCCTAAAAAGAAGAGAATATTCCTAATTCTATTCTATGAAAGAACATAACAAAACGAAGTCTATACATATAAAGAATATTTCCTTCCAACGGGCATTTCATTTAATCGAGTTTAATGTAAGGAAAAGCAAAACCATTATAAATTATGTCTATAAAAGGCCAAAATGACATGGCGTCCACAGAACTGCCAGAAATGGATCGTCAATGCCACAGCGACTAAATTAGGCGCAGTCAAATTTTTAGAAATGAGATTTTTTTTGAAAAATCGTCGGTTTCGTCGATCGACATTTCTAAGCTAAAAGTAGTAAGAGAAAAATTTGTTTTCGGTTTACAGGATTTAGGTTTGGATAATATATAAATTTAAAAATTCTTGAAAAGATAACGATAAAGCAATGGCGGTAAAACTCAATCGCTGCAGCCCGAATCGTTCGAAACCAAAAAACTAAATTGCACAAATGTCGATCAAAGTGTTACGACCAAGATATATCGAAAAATCTAAACAAGCATTACGTTAGGAATAAGGGACATGTAGGATTAATTTGATTTTGAGTAATTGATCAAAAAATAGTTGCGCCACAAAACATTCTTAGCCAATAAAAAATTTTATATAGCGATCGATACTATAATTTATCTATATAAAATTTTATTTCTACAAATATTAATATATGTCGCTAAAATCCAATTTTATATTTTTTGATTGATGTTACACAACGTTTTGCCTGCTTTATTACTGTAATAAGCTAACAGCCTTAATAACCTCTAAAACTTTAAGTTCATTTAGTAACTATAATAAGAATCCATAATTCCATAATCAGAAATTCATCAAAGGTGATGTTCATATTGCATAAATGAAATCTTTTTGTTAGCTCTAAAAGGTTCTTTTGTTATTTCATCGACTACGGGGAACCAGCATATAAACCATGAGGGGAAGTGCTTAGATTAGTCCGTCCAATACCCAGATCTAGTCTTTGATTCAAGGAAATTATTTATCGGTTATTCAGTAGTACATATGGAATGTTTTTTCTTCCAAATTTCATTCAATAATGTGAAAAAAAGAAATGGAAGACCAAAATATTTGCACCATTAATATATGACGATATTTGTTGTTAAGTACTTATTAAATTTAAACATGTTGCGTCACGTAATACTTTGTAAATAAAGCACGTGAAAAAATTTTTTTCGCTTATAAAATGCTTAGTAACCGAAACCTGTTTGAAAATATATCTAGAAAGTGAATCTATTATTAAAGTGATCATTGACACAAGTATATAAAAGTCGCAATTTTTTCGCAAATTAAATAAAATAAATAAAATACAAAAATAATAAAAATAATAATAATGTTGAACTTTTTAATACGAATAATTACTTATTTTCTTTATTTTCTTGAAAAATTGGAAATAACGAACAAATATCAAAACTGGTTAGATGATGCTTGTAATGGAAAACATTTGAACTTTTTTAAACACTCGGAGTTTAGTAATTTCCATACCATAGGTTATGGTGGTTTTGGAATAGTCTATCGAACTAGCTGGAAACATGAAGATAACATCTTCGCTTTAAAATCCTTTAAAATCGATAAAGTAACTCTCAAAGAAGTCGTGAATGAGGTATAAGTAGTTCATTTGTTTGATTTTGGTAAAATGCAATTACTTTGTTGAATTTAATGAGATTGAAACTCATGATTTAGATAAAATTACAAATGGTAGTCCACTTTCACGAGAATATCATTAAACTTTGCGGAATCACAAAGAAAGAAGCCGGTATGGGTCAATATTTTATTTAATCTTTTTTTTTTTTGATTTAGTTACCATTTTAAATCTATATAATTTTTTTTTCAGATTTCATTTATCATAAATATTGGCTGGTTTTGGAGTATGCTGATAGTGGTACGTTAAGTTCTTATCTAAGCAATCGTGAACTTGATTGGAACGAAAAGTTTCGCCTAGCATTTCAACTTTCAAGTGCCGTAGCATATATACACGACTTTGATATTGTTCATCGCGATTTGGTAAATGAATTTTTCGATTATCTCCTCATCGTATTCTTCCCTAATTATCGTTCCTTTTATTAAATAAATTTATATTTATTTATAAATATTTGTATAGCATGCGAACAACATACTTATACATCAAAATAACATAAAGTTAGCAGACTTCGGCTTGTCAAGGAAAATCACTGACGCTTCGAGTGTCGCCGACTTTTCAAGTGATACAAAAAATTTTGGTGTGATACCTTATGTAGATCCACAAAATCTCAACGATCCAAATTACAAATTGGATAAAAAATCTGATGTATACAGTGTTGGGGTATTGATGTGGCAAATTTCAAGTGGAACTCCACCATTTGCTGAATGTGCCAATTATGAAAGGTTATTAATATGGGAGATAATAAACGGAAAAAGAGAAAATCTTATTGATGGAACTCCTTCCGAATATAGCGAATTGTATCAAGGTAAAATAATATATATCGATAACATTAACATTTATTAATAAATTTGTTTATGCTAATTTTAATCATTTACTAAATCCGATAAATTAGTATGTTGGATATATGATTCAGATAAACGTTTTGATATGAGAATGGTGGCTTCAAGACTGGACTCAATATATTCTGATGATATGATGCGTAAAACAATTATTAGGAATGCCAATAATGGAAATATGAGGGATTACCTATCGAAAGGATCTAATTCAATTTTAAATGATTCAAACATTAGCAAATTGGATATTAATGACATATTAAATTTTCCAGGAAAACTCAAAACAAGTGTAATTGAAATTAAAATCAATACTTCAATTGCATTAAATCAAGCAACTGAATCATCGACAGAATTTATTAATGAGTTAATGATATTTTTGATTAATCAACTTACAAGAAGACTTATAGAATTAATAGAAAGTATTTGGTTGTACAAATTATTTCATTACTATAATGCTAGTAATAAAGAAAAATAAGCATCCCATCCAATACCTATTATATTTAGAATATTTACTTTAATGAGAAATTGAGATATCAATAATACTTACCCTTAAATTTAGGTAATATAATTTTTATAATTTTTATAACTAAGTTATTTTCTATATTGTACATAAATGAATTATATAATGGAACTTTCTGGCGATTTTATTGGTAGAATTTTTTTTGATCGACATACCAAAAAAAAGGGCGACGACGTTTAAAATCAATAATTTTTTAATAATTGTAATTTTTTATAAATATAAGTACATATTAATAAACCTTTATTTTTATAATAATTATTACTAAAATTAATATCAAATAATGATCCAAGCTTTGTTAGAAATGATCCAAACATTACTCAATTAAATAAAATAAAAAACAAAGCTATAAAAACTGATATATGGGGCTCCTGAGCATTTTTTATTAAAATTTTAATATTTATTGCATTTTAATCTAACATTATCAAAAATTAAAATGTAATAAAATTAAAATTTTAATAAAAATTCTCAGAGTCCCAAACCTCTTATATATAATATATTAGATACAATAAGTTTTTTTGTCGATCATTTTAAAATTATCTAACTTTATAAATTTTATTTTAAAAAGTTACAAATGTATCTTTGAAACGACATAAATAAATTGAAAATCGGCTATAATTAACTAAGCTATTACGTAATAAAATATGGTATGGTATGGTTTAACTGATGTGATTTTCAATTGTCGATCGCCCATTTTTAAATCGTGTTACTATAGTTGCTTTCAAAGGTTCATTTTTCTTTTACGGAGAACTGGTGTGTGTGTGTGTGTGTGTGTGTCTGCTAATGATCTATGTGGGGGTTTATCTTACCTAATCATTAATTAATCCTGATATAATATTTATTTATACATGTAAAAATTTGCGTCACGTTATACAAGGTAGGTAAAGAGAAATTTCTTTATGAATAGTACGCATTATTAAACCTTTGTAATCCATATAACGAAACTAGCATAAATAGGTTTAACGTGCACTCAAATTTGCAAATAAAATCTAACAAAAAAAAAAGCATAAATCAATGTTGGGCTTGTTAATGCAAATTATTTCTTATTTTTTTACAAATCTTCCACAATCGAACAAGTATCAAATTTGGAAAAATGATGCTTGTAATGGAAAGTACTTTTATTATTTTGAATACACGGATTTCAAGGACATTCAAAATATAGGAAAAGGTAATTTCGGAAAGGTCTATCGAGCTTGTTTGGAACATGATAATCATATCATTGCTTTAAAGAACTTTAAAATTGATAAACTAACTATGAAAGATGTTGTAAATGAGGTATAAATTAGTTCATTTGTTTGTATTTAGGTAATATATAAATATCTATTGTTAAACTTTTATTCGTTTTAAACATCATATTGCAGATAAAATTACAAGTGATTGTCCATTTCCACGATAATATCATAAAACTTTACGGCATCACAAAAATGGAAACAAGTAGGGACCGAAAGTATATTTAAAAGGCTTTTATGATTTGATTTATACAATAATTCTATCGTTTTGTTTTCTTCAGATTTAATGTATCAAATAACGTATTTATTGGTCTTGGAATATGCTGATAATGGTACGTTAAGTTCTTATCTAAATGATCATGAACTTGATTGGAACGATAAATTTCGTTTATCGTTACAACTCTCAAGTGCCGTAGCATATATACACGAATTTGATATTGTTCATCGCGATTTGGTAATTCAGAATTTTAACTTTTTGGTTATAATTAATTTTATTTTTTAAAAATTTATGTATATTTAATATATAAATATCTGTAGCATGCGAACAACATACTTATACATCAAAATAATATTAAGTTGGCAGACTTCGGTTTGTCAAGAAAAATCACTGACGATTCGAGTGTTTACGCTTCAAGTGCTGACGTCTCAAGTGATACAGAAATGTTTGGCGTAATACCATATGTAGATCCAAAAAGTCTCAACAATCCAAAATAAAAATTAGATAAAAAATCCGATGTATACAGTGTTGGTGTATTGATGTGGCAAATTTCAAGTGGACGTTCACCATTCGATGAAGATAATATTTATGATGAAACCTTAATAGTAGTAGATATAGTACGCGGTAAAAGAGAAAAGCGTATTTGTGGGACTCCAATTGAATATATTGAATTGTATGAAGGTAAATAATATTAATAACACTAGCATGAATTTATATGTTAAACTAATGATAATCTGATAAATTAGAATGTTGGAATTATGATCCAAATGATCGTCCTGACATGCGAGTCGTTGCCTCAAGACTTGAATCAATTTCTTCTAATACAATTTTTAGAAATTCCAATGAGAATGCAAGGAATCACAATTCTGAAACAATTTTAAATAATTTGAACATTAGTACATTGGATATTAATGACGTAAAAAATTTACCAGAAAATATCAAATCCAGTATAATTTATTCTTCAGTTGCATTAAATCAAGCAACCGAATCATCGAAAAAATATATAATGATATTTTTGATTAACCAACTTACAAGAATCCTCATACAAATAATAGAAAATATTTTGTATTATAAATTATATCATTAATATAATGCTAGTAATAACGAAACTTAGCATGTTATGTTTATTGGATGGATTGGTTGATTTCATTCTATACCGATTTTTTAATATTTGAAGCATTGCATTTAATATAATTGTTTCTGCGATTCCATTATAAAATCAACTTTTTGAATGAGAAATCGCGACTTATGTTTTTATTCGTTTTTTAAGCTGGCACTATAAGATTGGAATTAATCCGTATCACCTCAACTCAATTAAATAAATTCTGTATATATGTATTTAGAAAATTTACTGCTTCCTTTTTGATGAGAATTTAAAATAATTTATGATTAATTCAGAACTATTTTTTTTTGTGCAATCAACATTTACTATACAATTTATGTTTTATATTTGTATATGTTCCGTCATTTGCATACATCTATACATTACATTTACTGATTAGTAAATAGATTTATAAATATACTAATTGATAATATGCGTTTTTTATTCCAATCCGCTTTAAGATAATTTAAGAAGGTTTTCGAAACATAAATATTTCAAAAAAGGAATTTTGCAAATTAAAATATTTATAAATTGAATTTTATAGTGTAATTATTAACAAAATCTTAAATTTAATCTGGACGATTAAATCATTATTTATTATATAGTAATGTTGTAGCCCAAACGTCGCCATGTCCCAAGTTAAACTTGGGATATCCCAAATCGGAATTCCTATTTCGGACTTC
>CAMKVN010002144.1:0-14814 GCA_946474995.1 Funneliformis geosporum
TATTACAGGTTGGTTATTTACTAAATTTAGAAATGTATCATGAAAAATAATTTATGTACTTGCGGAACTTTTTTTTTTTTATGGTAAAAGACACGTTTTTCGTATTTTTTTTTTAGCGAATAATATTATTAATCAATTTTATTTTATTATCAAATTTTTTTAAAAAATATACATAATATTTTCAAGTTTATAATCGCAAACTTAGGTAAAAAAAATTATCTCAGTATTTTTTTTTTAATGGAAAAGACACGTTTTTCATATTTGTTTTAGCGAATATTATTATTATTTATTTAATATTAACTTTTATATATATAAAATAAAAAATTTTTTATTATCTATAGAAAGTCTATTGTATTGATTTTTAATTTATAAAAATTTTACTTATTCTGATGTTTTTTTTTAAAAAATTTTTAAAAAACTTAACAGTTTAACAAATTATTTATGATTTATTAAATTTTTTTCTTAGTATCTTTATTAGTTTTTGTTAACTTAAAATAATCATTTTTATCTACAAGATCTAATATTATAAAGCATTATTTTTTTAAATTCTATATACATATACAAATGATATATGACTATTAACTTATTTTCAAAATCAGCTTTAAGTTATATGAGGTATAATTGAACATTAATATTAGTATTACCAAGAATTTCAGGACCAATAACATCACAATTATATTGCTAATATAATGTAATTATAATATTTGTCTAGAAAATATAGTTAATATGAAACTTATTTATATAAGATCTATTATAAAATTTAAGAATTATAATACTATTAGAAATAAAGATGTCTCCTTAAACTATTTTTAGAAAATTCAAGTTTTAAGATATTTGAGATTAAACTATTTATTTATAATAAATATCTTTATTTAACTTCTAATAGGTTTTTCTAAATTTAATTAAGTTTTATCAAGTTTCAAATTTAAAAATTATCATTTTAAAAGTTTTGAAAAAGTTTCTAAAATTTTTAAGCTATACATTAAAATAGATTTCAAATAGTATTATTAATAAATATATAAGATTTTATAAACTAAATTTATTTAATTTTCAAAAATATAAAATATATTATATAAAATAAACTGATTGCTGGCTAATAGGATAATAAACTGATAACTTAACATGATTAGAACTTGCTAATGTCTTGTAACTTTTAAAATTAGTTATAAACAAAAGGTTTATTTAATTTATAAAAATTAATTTGCTATAACTAATTAATTACTATAAAGAAATCTTTCTTAGTATATCTCTATAAATATATATGTAACCTTAAATCCTATCTTAAGCTTTAGACTTAGGCATTAAATGCATACTCTATATTCTACATGTAAAGTTTATTTTTATCTTTTTATATATAAATATACTCTCTAAATATGTTATCACATGATTTTATAGTCCTTAGCAAAAAGAATGACAGATACAATTTTAAATAGTATATAAAACTTTATTATTTAAATACAATATTTTTTTAATTAATTGCTGATATGAATAAACTAATTTTTATTAATTAATTAATATTTTATATGATTTTCTTCTGCATCAATATATGCTTTAATTCAGTATAGCATACTATCAATGCATCTAAGTAATACACTATTATCAAGATTGTCAATTTCTGCTAGATAGTGATAAGAAATATATTGAATGATTTATAATTATATTGCCAGTTTTATGTAGTAAACTGACATATCATTCACATATACGTAAAGAAATGCATAATTCTTGCAATATTTTCTTTGTATTATACATATTTTGGTTTCAAAGTGTTAACATAAAGTTTGTTTTATTTTAAGAGAGCTTAGTATGGTCATGAGAATAAAATTAAAATCAAAATCAAAATAAAATAAAAACAAATTTAGACTTATTCTTTTAAATTGGAGTTTTATTGTTCTAATTTGATCATATAATCTATAGCCTAAATCAGAAAACTGAATATGTCATGAAATAAAATAGATGTGGCATTATTACTACCATTCTTTTCACTAAGTACTGTATAATTCAATTTTTATCAATTTTATCAGACTGCACTTTTTCTTTTATTAATATAAATAGGATAAATAGGAATTAGATATTGATGTGATGTATATCTTATCATTATTAGATTAGTAATAAAGTAAAAAAAGAAAACCTTTTCTATTTTTGTTTTATTATTTCTAATCTGCATCCAATATAAATTAAGTATTTAATTATTGCAATTCAGCACATAATGATATATTATATTAATCTTCAGAATCTTTGATAATAATAAATTTGCATTGATTTATAGATTTAAAAAAATAATGATTAATATTAGTTGTTAGTTATTAATACATTGTTGAAAATATATGTATTTTTTTATTATAAAGTAAATTTATAATTTTTATTTGATTTTTGCTTTACTTGCATAAGGTGAATAAAAATAATTTGCTAAACAAAACATTTGAATTACACTTTCAAATTTTTCAGCATTTTTATTAAATGATTAAAATAATTTAAATGATTATAATAATTTGCATGATTAAATAATTAAAATAATCATAATAATTCAAGTTTAAAATAATGTATATTTAAATAATTTCTTAATATATAAAAGAAGTAGAATTTTACCTAAAAAAAAGAAAAGATTAATTATATAGAAGGCAGTCAGTAGAAAAGGAGAAATCCAAAATTTTTGTTAATTTTAATTATTAAGCTAATTTTATGCATATGACTGAGATCAGCCAAGTAATCCAATAATATAAATTTTGATCAAAATTTGGATTTCCCCCTTTTCTACTGATCACCTTCTATATAGAAAAATTATGATTGAAAATAAATAATAAATAAATAAACTTATTTTTTTTTGCTTTTAAAAATCTTTGTTTATATAAAAATTCTATTATCTTATGTCTTAAGTTTTGGCATAGTTTTAACAAGTTAAAATTTATCTTTAATATCTATCTTTAAAGAAAAAACAAAAAGAAAAGTTAGTAATGTTTACAAATTCCAATTTAAAAGAAAAACATCTTACCTCCCTTTAACTTATCAGTATAAAATCTAAGTTTAAGAGCTATCTCTAAAGAAAATACGAAAAGAAACATTAGTAATATTTTTAATTTAAAAAAAAATATCCATCTTCTTTTAAATCTTTCTAATCTGAAATCTAAGTTCAAGAACCATTCTTAAAGTAAATATAAAAGAAATATTAGTAATATTACCAATTTAAAGAAAATACATAACCTTTTTTTAACTTATTATTCTAGTCTAAAATTTAAACCTAAAAGGCATCATTAAAGAAAATACAAAAAAAAATATTAGTAAAGTTTTCAATTTAAAAAAAAAATAACATTTTACTTTAATTATTTTTTAGTCTAAAATTCAAATTGTAGAACTGCCTTAAAGAAAATATGAAAAAAATATTAGTAATATTATCAACTTAAAGAAAAATATACAACCTTTCTTTAACTTATCATTTTAATCTAAAATTCAAATCCAAGAGTTATTATTAAAGAAAATATAAAAGAAATATTATTAACATTTTTAATTTAAAAGAAAAATGTTCATCTTTTTATAATTGATTTTTTCGAATTGTTTCAGTCTAAATTCAAGTTCAAAAATTGTCTTTAAAAAAAAACTTGTTTTTAAACAAAAAATAAAAATTCTTGATAAAAAAATGATAATCAAATACATGTAAATCATATATATATTATATAATATATAATATCAAAATGCTAAAATAAATTCAGCATTTTCAGTATTTTAGTATTTTGGAATGGATTTGTGAAACTAGTTTCAGCAGTTTCACAGTTTTGGCATTATCATAGTTCTATTATTATTGAGTATTATAGCTTTATTATTACTGAAAATTAAAGTTTTATTATTGCCTAGTAATATGATTCTATTATTACTGATTATTATAACTCTATTATTATTAGTATTATAGCCTATTATTGCTGAGTATTGTAATCAAATGTAATAGCTATGTCAAGAATTTCTTATAAATATAAAAAAGTTTAACTAATGCTCAAAAACATGAATTCTACCTTTATATATTATAATAAAATAATTTGTGTTAAATATATAGATTGGATTAAACAGAAATGGAATGTTAGAGTTTATGAATCTATTATTATACAAATTTTTATAATCTAAAGATGAAAGACTTACTACTGAAGTTGTCAATCATTAAAAAAGAGAAATAGATTTGTCAATTTTTTGAATTTGAACTTGCTCTTAAGAAATTCATATTAATTTATCAATATCAAACAGTCTTGAGCAATGCAATGCTAATTGACTATTTGCTTATAAATTAGAAATTCCTGAAAATAAAATGCAATTCTTTTTAGATAGCTATATAAGTTCAAGGAATATAATGGAATTTACTAGGAAAAACTTTGTGGAGAAGCAGGATCTGTTGATGAAAATATTATTATTACTTCTATTATTATAAAACAAATATACTAACTATCCACCTGAATGAAGTGAATTTTAATAAAATCGTCTTGGTATTAAGCCACTTCTTGATGTTATTTTTATTTGTTATTTCAATGTGAGCCTTCTTTAAATATAATTCAGTATTGTGAAAATATTGTATATTTTATAAAAACATTGACTAGAGAAGCAAATTGTCTTTTATAGGAATTGTTATAATGTGAGGTAGACATAAGAGTTGGTTTGTTGATTGAAAAATCCATAAGTTAAAGGATTTATAAGTATGGATATAAATCAATTTTTGTATGTACAAATTGTTCAAAGTTTGTCAAACAAAGGGAATTATCTAGAATTGTCAATAATAGATTGGCTTCTTGTCCGCATAATCTGCACAATAATAATTGGAGGTATACCAAAACATCGTAAATTGTTCTTTTTTATTATCGCAATGCTCCATTTTTAGCAAGGAACAAAAAAATTTAACTTTTAATGGGTGGAGCGATGTACGCAATCTGTGAATTTAACGTTTATAGGGTCAATATTGCGTTCAAACCAATCCACGCTGAAATCAATGCATTCAACAATATGATCATTACCAGTAAGTATGAATTATTAATTTTAATATTTCATTCAAATCTAGAAACTCGACAAGCTTATTGAGGACGTAAATTATATAAAAGAATTCAAAATTTCTAATCCTTTTTATAATTCTTAACTCATTATATTCAAAGGACATTAAAACCGTTGTGAGTCCAACTATACAAAACGGCTGCAATTCTTTATTCATGTAAAATTTGAAAAAAATTTATTTCTTTAATTTGCGAACTTTTTTACACTTTTACGTGTATTCTTTGTCCTCTATTATATTTTTGTAAAGTGAAGAAAAGAAGTCAGATGGCTTAATATAAATGATCATAATAAAATGAATATAAAGATATTGAAGCGAGTAGTAAACATATTCACCATCTTTGTCACGTGTCATACCACAGTAACTTCACAATGATTTTTAATAATGAAAAAAAATGTACATTTTTTTCTAGGTTTCAGGATATACCAACATGGAATAATGGATGATAAATGGCATTGAATTTCAAGGAAATATGAGTTCTGAACTTTTTCACTTGAATTCTTTATTTTTAAATCATATGGCACAGTAATCACAATTTATACACGCGAGCTTATTGTTAACACAAAAGAATTTAATAATTAAGTAAATTAATATATTTATTATTTAGATACATTGATGATTGAAATATAAAAATATTGAATAAATTTCCAAAATAAGATTGTTTGTCGTACGCATAAAAAACTGATTATCATACAAAAAATTTGATATATTCTTTTTCTTCTCTCCAGGGAAACATCAGAGATATAAACCACTTTCATAGTTATGGCTACGCAAATTTTCCCTTTACTTATACTTGCAGACGTAGATGGATTATCTTATAAAGGATTCATTACTGTCAAAGTACTTTAAAAAATTTCCACGAACCAAAAGAAAAAAATGAACGGTTTCATGAAGTCAACTTTTTTTTGTTGTTTTTTTTAGGGACAAGAACTTCATTTTGAGATACAATTGGAAAGCAGTAAATCATTAACGAATGCAAAATTACATGGAAGTCCAGAACTTAAGAGATTACTTTTTGGTCATGAGAAAGCTTTGAAACAGGTTACAAAAAAAATTTTATTTTTTAAAAATTTTTTTTTTTTGATTTACATTAGCATAATCTTTTTGTTTCATAGCGTCTTGAACAATGTTCTAGCTTGACCGAATTCTTTGTAGATCTTAAAGATTTGCTTGTTAAGTATGGTTTCATTGGCTTCTAATATAAGTATTTATAAACATGAATCTAACTTATTATTTTGTTTAATTTAAATATTAGGAAAGTATTATGACAAAAGAAAAACGTGAACGTATACCGGATGAAAGTTACTACTCAAAACTCTTAACAGAATTGGATGGCATCGGATGGGACAAATTAGAATCTCTCGATCCTTTACTGAAATTTTTGACTTTAACTTTGAAGTATGAATTCTATTTTGGAAACTTAATATATTAATTTTTTGTGAATATCCGTAATTATTTTTCCTTTTTTACAGCGATTCGTCAGGTCGAAAACATAAAATATCCATTTCTTTACCGTTCTCCTACCCACAAAAACCACTTACCGTTCAAGCCGACCTTCCTTCTTTCACATCCAATATTCCAAATCCAACAACAAGTTTCAATGAGGTTATCTCTTTTTATCTAAAGGTAAGCGCATAATAATAATATGTAAAAAGCTTTTATTAGGTATTCATCGTATTTTTTTTTTTTTTTACTCAACATTAGGAATTTGAGAAATTTCAAGAAATTTGGTCAATGCTTGATGATATTGATGCCAATACATGGGTATTAGAACCCGATAAACCAAGGCGCGGTGATATATCACGAAGAATTGCGTTAGGAAATCATTGTTCTTTATATGTTAAATTGGATGAATTGAATCCCAAAAGAATTTGTGATTATACTTTATTTGGCGCAGAAAATTTCATTGCGCCACTAAAAGTCAACCTTTCAAAGAACTTTAATAATTGGAATCTTTCGTTTACTGTACGTCAAAATCTTGAGAAAATATTGGAAATAAATTTTCCTTCGCCTAAAACAAGTTCAGCATCAGATTTTAACGTGGCGTGTGGGATTTGTTATTCTTATCGTTTGGATGATGTAATTCCAGACCAAACTTGTAGTAATACTAAATGTGGTCAACCTTATCATCAAGTTTGTTTATATGAAGTAAGTGAATTTACAAGTTTCTATGTAATTGATATTTGATATTAACAACTTTTTTCCATCCAGTGGCTTCGTGCTATTCCTTCAACAACACAAATTTTTAATAGATTAAGAGGAGATTGTCCATATTGTAATGATGTAATGAATTTTTTCATTATTGAATTTGAGACATCATTCTATAAAGAAGTTTTAACTTTTTTTTTTTTTGGGAAATTAGATAATTATACTTATAATAAACGACAATTAATCCTAAAAAAATGGATTAATATGACTATAAAAAAATTTATACGAGAATAAAAAATGGTTAAAGTCGATTTTAAAATAATGGTTGTACACTGGTTGTACAGTATTTTTATTTTGTAAATGGAAAGGATCAACGCAATATTTCGTCAAACTTTGTTAATTATTTAAATGTAAATCTGAGAAAATTAATTAAATTGTATTTTGCCTATTTAAAACACATACTTAAAAAAAAAAAATATTTATATATGATATCATAAAACTCTAGTATATCATAAATAAATTATTCAAAAGAAAATAAATTTGTCATGGCATCCGACCGATCCGATAACGAAAGTGAAGCTGACGCATTTGTAGATGCATCCGATACATTTACGGATGATGTAGAAGGAAAACCAGTACCATATCGATATTCTACAGCAATATTATCTTCAATAGCAAGAAATGCTAATGATCTAGTATCAATATTTACATCTAATACAGAACCAACATTACAAAATAATTCTCGAGAAATTCCAAATGTTGGAGTTCAAGCCATACCAGAAATATCAATCACAGATACTTCAAATGGTGACGGCAAACAAGAAGTGCGAGAAGTTTTAATTGATAGTGGGGATACATCATCAATAAATACTGACATCTCGCAAGATAAGGATATGCCAAATTATAACAACATGACTGAAATAAATATTCATAATTCTGATAATAATGGAAAACGTGAAGAAGGACCTATTGATCTAACAGTCTACGTTAAAGATTTAGATACAGGAAAAAACATACCTGCAGATTATTTAGAAGAAGAAATTAAAAAATCGAATGGAAATATTGACCCACTTTCTTTTCATATTTTGAAAAGGTCAGGATCAATCAATAATTATCAATATGAACGTGGAAGGAAAGATGAAAGTGATGATGAAAATGGAAGACATCAAGATGGAAAGGCTTCATATAAGTAAAAATTTGAATTTCATTTGATGTATTAAATTATTATTATTTTTTTTTTATTTTAAAAAAATTAAAAAACAAAATTTTTGAAAAAATAAGACGATCAAAATTTCTTAATCGTATTAAAAAACGAACATCGCATCCCGCAAAAGGCGAAGGAGATGAAGATACAGGAGATGAAGAAAATGTAACAGGGAATAATGCACCAGTATTTGGTACAGAAAGTGGTTTCGGACGAGCACAGCCACGTTATATAAAGGTGATTACTTTTTTTCTTTTTATATTTGATAAGAATAACCAACTCAATATCTTTTAAATTTTAGGTTAAAACACGACATAAGCATTTCAAAGAATTTGATAAGTTATTTCTTGCACAAGAATTATTTAATCCAACACAAAATGGTGCATCAGGAGCAATTTGGACAATGAAATTTAGTAAAGATGGAAAGTTCTTGGCAACTGGAGGACAAGATACAATAGTTAGAGTTTGGGCTGTTATATCAAGTGATGAGGAACGGGAACATTTTTTGGAGGGAAGTGGAATAAGTGTTTATGAAGGATCAAGCGGATCGAAATTGGGAGCTCCCGTGATGAGAGACAAACCTTTATATGAATATCATGGTCATACCGCTGATGTTTTGGATTTAAGTTGGAGTAAAAATAACTTCTTGCTTTCTTCTTCAATGGATAAAACTGTGAGGTAAAGCTTTAAGGAAATCTATAAGATAAATATTGAGAATTAATTATATATTTGGGTTATAGATTATGGCATATTACGCGGAAAGAATGTTTGTGCTGTTTCCAACATACAGATTTCGTGACAGCCATCGCATTTCATCCAAGGGTAACCTATTTATTCAATTAAAAAATTTTTCAAATGTAATCTTTAATAAATTGCGTATATGTTTATTTAGGACGATAGATTTTTCTTGTCGGGATCATTAGATTGTAAATTGAGACTTTGGAATATTCCAGAGAAGAAAGTAGCAGATTGGATGGAAACTCCGCAACAACAACTAATAACAGCAGTAGGATTTACTCTTGATGGGAAAATGAGTGTAGCAGGAAGTTTTTCGGGGTTATGTTTGTTTTATGAAACTGACGGGTTAAAATATAATACACAAATCCACGTAAAAAGCTCTCGTGGAAGAAATTCTCACGGAAAGAAAATTACCGGGATCGAGGCTATGCCGGGAACTAAACCGGGTCAAGATAAAGTAATTTTTTTTTTTTGAATTGAATTAGAAAGAAATAATTTAATTAATTACATATTTTATTTATAGCTGTTGATCAGTTCTAACGACTCGAGAATTCGATTGTATAATATGAGAGATAAATCATTGGAATGTAAATATAAAGGCTATGAAAATACTTACAGTCAAATTCGCGCTACATTCAGGTATTAATTACAAATAGCGTAATAAGAATAAATTACAAAACTTGATATAAAACCAATCATTATTCTTTTTTAATAGTGATGATGGCAGATATATAATCAGTGGATCCGAGGATCGGCATGTATATATATTCAACACAGATCAATCACATTCTAATGCTCATTATGGAAATAGTGGTAATAGTTGGCTTAAAAGGGAAAAAATTGGTTATGAAAGTTTTGAAGGTAAAAATATATATAATCATCTATCTTTCAAGGATTGACATGTTAATGAAATATATTCATTTTTATGATAAATAGCTCATTCCGCAATTGTAACGGCAGCAATATTTGCACCAACAAGAACAAAACAATTGATTGCATTATGCGGAGACCCAATTTTTACAAACACGGTGAATAATGAGACAAATTTACCTAATGTCCTCACTCAAACTTATCCAGATGGAAATATTATTGTTTGTGCTGATTATTCCGGGAGTATCAAGATATTTAGACAAGATTGTGCTTATTATCATTCTCATGATAATGATTCCCATTCTGTTAGGAGTACAAGGTGAAATTATTTAGAAGAAAACTTCTTGTATTTAATTAAAATTTTTTTTTTTAGTAACCGTATTCCTTTTTAGATCTTGGAATTCTGCACTTGGGAATAATTTAGGAAATTTATTTTCTAAACCAAAGCAAAATAAAAGTTTAATATGGAATCCGACGGGTGTCAAAATAGGTGGTGGAAGAAGGAAAAGTGATGCATCAAGTTTATATTCTGTTACTTCGAGCATTATGAGTGCTGATGCGGACGATAATAAACTTGAAGAAGATTGTGAAAAATTATTTCAATGTGAATGCGGTTGTAGTGAATTTAAAGCTTTCGTTAATGAAGATGCAAAATCTAAATTGGTTTGTACTGGTTGTAATAAAATTGCTTAAAACAAGATAAGAACGATTTTATTTAATTACTTTGTAGATTGAAAAAAAAAAAAAATAATAATAATTTATTGTATAATGATATTTATATATATTTAGTTTGTATAATAATAAATATTATATCGTCTTGCTTGCATTATAAAACGTTTAAGTATCTTACCATTCCCTAAAAGAAGAAAAATAAAAAAAATAAGTAAAATAAGATAATTTTATTACCAAATAATTTTTTAGAAAAAAAGTGACAGATAAATAAAGTAAGAAGAAACGTTCAAAGCTCGTTGTAGTGATCCTTATTATAATTTGAATTTTTATGGTTTATTTCTCTATAGTGAACGCTTAATAACATCTCGTAATAGTGAAACAAAAAATATATTTGAATAGAGAAACTTTCTGATATTGAATTAATCACGGAGAACTCACTATGACGAGCTTTGATTAAAATAATGAATTCTATATTTTATTTGTACATATCATTCCATATCATTCCATATATAAGTTATTAGTTACAAAACGAATCCCATTCAAACGAACAATTTATTTTATACCATCTTATAACACCTTCTTCATAATATTTCTCAAATATATCATTGACATCATTAAAATCCGTTATATGATTGTCTGAAAGACAAAAGGCTATTCTTTTCTTCTTCTCTTTACAATCGTTCAAGTAAAATCTCAACGCTTCTGTTGAGAAAACCCATCTTCCCCTTAACCCTAATTTCCATAAACCTTTTGGTGTATATTCTTTACATAACAAGTTTAATAATAGATCACCTTTAATCTTTTCTAACTCGGTACCCTGAAGTATTAAACATTCTAAATCTTGACATCTCATTAATATATCTGCTAAAGCATTCCATTCATCATTCAAAAACCAGGTAGCCAAGAATTTTAGTTTTGGACAATATTGAACAATAGTTTCATTAAGGGTCACAGATTGATCATCTTCATCAGGCTCATAGTCAACTATAATACTATAAAGTCCACCGTTATTGTTTGCTATAATGCTCTTTGTAACATTCAATGACAATATATCAAAATGAAGATGGAGTATTTCCAACTTTGGTAAGTAAGCATTTGCCAATTCCTCCCAGGCTTCTTCTTGTTGTGATCCAATCAAGTTTATTATTAATGACTTTAAATTCATCATGGTTGTAATCGTTACTGGTCGTATAAAAGGAAATTTCACCAGTTCAAGGTGCGTATAAAAATTCGCATTTTTTCTAAATACATCTACTATAGCTCCAAATTTTTGATCTTCTCCAAGTTCATCACCCAAACACTTTACATATTTTAAATTATGTTGCTGCATCTCAATTAAAGCTGCCAACCCGAGGTTATCATCATCAAAAAATTCTATGACTATTCTTTCAATATTTCTACATAATTGTGCCATCGCAAAAAAGATTGTTTCATGTACCGCCGTATGACATCTCAACTCAGTGAGTAAAGCGAAACTTTCTTGAGCTCCAGGAAAATATGCAAGTGGGATATGATCTAGGATAAGAACGGGAATCGTGCCACATTTATTTATAAACATTTTACAAATTTCTTGTTCCAAAAGATGTTGAATATATAATAATCTTCGTGGTCGTTCATGTTGATGTGCCATATAAGTGACCATTTCAATCATAGCTGATATTGCGACACAATCAAGCGACTTCAAATAAGCGGGATAGTCAAATAATTGAACTTTTGGAGTATATAACGTTATTTTAATTCCATTTGATATCAATAATTCTTTAGAACTATCAGAAAGACATGATGTTATCGTGTTAAAGACTGCTCCCCAAAATCTATATGTATCTCCTGTGAGTCCAACTTTTATTCGAAATTCCCACAAATTTCTCCAGAATACTTCAATTGCTGTCTGACACCACAATCTATTTACTAAAATACATGAATGTAGTGTACAATGATCATTTTCCAAATAATTGATTACTTCCATAACAACATCATGAGGGAGAATTGGTGATGACAACATCATTTGAGGGGTCCCTAAACCGTTTTTATGAGACATGGCAAATAATCTTGATCACTTGTAAAATGAACTTGACAATTACGACCATTTAAATATTTTTTTTTTTTTTTTTTTTGAAATTAGTTTTAATTGAATTGAAAATAATTGGCAAAACTGACTTTAAAGTAATTATATATTCATAACCATTTACCTCTTTCAACAAGAAATATTAAATAAAAAAAACGAATTTTAAATATACTAATCGATCATGAAATATTGATGATTAATCGCTAAAGATGTGAAAACAAATTAAATATCATTTAGAAGAATAATTAAAAAGGAAAATTTCATTGAATATAAAGATTTTCTTTCTCTTTTAGAACGAATAATTGATATTTTATATCAATTAACTAACCTTATTTATAGAAATAGCAGCAGTAATTTGTACTCCTGTCAAATTTTAATAAAATATTTTTTTTTAAAAAAAAAAAAAAGAGCCAAAATTTATTATTTAGTTTAAAAAGAAAAAAAAAAAAAAAAAAAGATAAAAAAAGGGGGGAAGCGGATTTACATGAAAAAAGAAATTTGAACCTAAATTTTTATTAAAATTCTCAAGCACATGCATGATAACGCATGTTGTAACCTACGATAACGATTTTAAAAACAAATTTTTTTTGTGATGCAAATCGAACAATGCATAATTTTTGTTTCGTACCACCAATATCAATATAGAAAAACTATATTTTTTTGGGGCGGATCATTCGAAATATTTACGCCAAATTCCTTTATCTTATCAGGTTCTTATCTTAATAATTTTTGTCAAAGCAATGATTTAAATTATTTTCTTAATAAAGTAATTTTGTTTAAACTATTTGTTCATAAATGCGTTTGGTTAATTAAACTTGCTTTAGATTTTCCTAAATAAAGTAAAATTATATTAAAAGGTTTCGCTACATTTTTATGTTACACCATTAAAATAGGTTTTGATGGAGGTCTAAATTGTCAAACTATTAGCATCTTATCACAAAAACATTTTCTGTTTTCAGATTACTTGATAAAAACGAAACACAGAATTTTATATAGCTACCTTTTATGTCCAATATAAATAATGATAAATGTAACCTGTCAAAACCTATTTTAACATGTAATTTAAAAAACTGATAAAAATTTTAAAATAACTTTCTCAATCTGCAATTTAATTTAATTATATTGAACTTAAGTAAACCGATAAAAAGTTTTAATAAAGATATTTATTATAAATAAAATAGTTTAATTTAAAATTATATTAGATTTTATAATTAATTAAATAAAAAACAATCTAACTTTTTTATTATATTATTAATGATAATTGTAATAATATTACTTATTTTTACAATAATAACATTTTTTTAATTAAAATAATATCAAATTAAACATGGTTAAAAATAAAAAATAAAAATAAATTATATGATCTGATGAGTTAACTTTATCTTTATTTAAATCAGATAAATAAATAAAAAAGTATAGCAAAGAATAAAAGTTTATAATAAAAGTTATATTTAACATTAACCTATTGCTATTATTAAATTTGATAATAAATTTATAATATTTTAAGATTGTTTTAGCTAAAATGAAATTGGATTATTAGTAATAGTTGAAGAAATATAAGTATTGATATTTATATTAATATTATTGTAAAATATTTAATATTATAACTTTGTAATTCAAATATAATATTTTATATATAATTTAGTAAATATACAATCAGAACTCAATATAGCACAAACCCTTTGATTTACTATAAAATTTTTAAAAAATTAACTTATTAAAATTTATAAGTTCTATATAATAATTTTATATATTTAAATATACTGTTATCTTACGATACTAACGACTGAAAATTAGTATTGACGCAAGATTAACAAGGGATTTAGCTTTAAGACTTTTATGATACGATTTATGGAGAGCTTCTGAAGGTTTATCAATCAAATATATTTTAGAGACAAATTATAATTTCTGGGTTAAGTATTTAGAGTTTTATAAAGAAAAGAATTATTACAAGTGTATTTGTTAGCATACAAATGTATCTAGTAATTATCTTGTTGACGATAAAACTAAGTAAATTCTCTACCGTTTATGAAGTTCTAAAGCTACCCTATTTATAAGAAATTTGATAATATAAATAAATAAAATAAAGAAACATAAGAT
>CAMKVN010002145.1:0-14812 GCA_946474995.1 Funneliformis geosporum
AATTAAAAGACCGATGATCTTATGAGACCATTGGTCTCGGTCTCAATCCAATCTTTTTCAAAAGACTGCTAAAGATCGGACCGGATCGGACCGTTCCCAACCCTACTCGTCACAATGCATTAGGCATGTGCGACAAAAATAAGCACGTTTTCGATCCTTGTTATGCTGTGTATGACGTAATAAATCCATTTGTTTTTTGCGCTATCCTAACTTGTGACCTGCACGTTTATGCGGGGTAATTGCGATCTGCCTATTCCGGGTTAACTCCCGAACTGATCGATAAAAATAATTTTCAATACACGTCTTTCTAGCACGCGTCTCCATTTTAAAAGGCTGGAGGGTAAGCTCGCTATGAATAACTTTTCTCTATTAACGCGTCACATTTTTATATATACTCTTCCTCCGGTCTTGTGATATTTTATTAACACAATATGTCTTCCACTTTTGTTCTTACTGGCGAGAATAATGAGTCTTACATTGGTTATTAAGACCTTGTTTCATACTTAAGAGAACGAAAAAACAGATCATACCGGAGGTTCCTACACCGTAATCGAGAAATAGTTGTAGAGTATACATTCTATACTGAAACGACAGCCTGGAAAGATCTTGACAATTTCTGGGCGCTTAAATTTTTAAAGGAAGCAGAAGAGTTAGATATAAACACTTTCGATGCCTTAATGAGAAGGTGTGTTTTTTTTTTATTTTGCAAAGGAAGGTAACTCCTAGGAGGCACCTTAATTTTGTCGTTGGTAAAAGTCTATTAGTTTCACCTTCCATTACCACTAAATAAAGCTAATGCACTACTGACGCCTTTTTCCTCATAATAGGTCAAATTAGAACGCGATGGAAATAGTATGGAGAGTTATTGAAGAGAAGTTATGAGGGAATGTAGGATGGTAAGTACGATTATTTTTTCTTGACATTATTTTTACCTTTTCTCAATCTGGCAAGTATATTAATACCAGCATTTTCTCCTTTGATCGATCAATAGAGGCGAAATATATTAAAGTTCCAAGCTGAAAAGGAACGGTATCTTCGAATGATTTCTGAGCTCGATGAGAGCATAGAATTAGAGAGATCCAACCTTGCGGAGCTTTCTAGCAAGTGATGTAAAGAAATTATAACGGATAAAGAGTCTGATCTTAAGCCAAATCCGAATGTAGAAAATTTCGACGAAGATTTCAGTGGAGGTTCTGGAGAACAGGGTTGGCAAAAGTCCTTGAAATGACCTCAAATGACCTCAAATGACCTTATTGTTATTATAAATTTCAAGTCAAAAGACCTTATAATTTGCCATCACTGCTGGAGAATACTTCGGTGGATTTCACGATGTAGGGGATAATATTAGTTCTTCGGATTCCCCCAGCTCAGACTCTTATAGTTCAATCTCCCATAGTTCCCAACGAAGAAGAAATAGGAGTACTCCCCCATCACGTCCTCCCCCACGACGAAATTATAACCTTCGTGTTCAGGAACGGGTTAATTACAATGTTGGGTCTTCATCGAGGAGGCGTCGCAGAACTAACACTGTAAGTACAATTCACATTCTTGTATTTTCCCTCGAGATACTAGAGACTTACCTATGTTTTTTAGACAATACGAAGACCAAGAAGGCCTTCTCCTCCACAAATACCTGGTACTATAGGTATTCCCCCGCGACCACTCCCCCCACAAATGTTCTTACCACCAATACCTGATATCATAGGTATCCCTCCGCAACCACTTCCCCTACAATTACCCTTACCACCAATATTGCCGATACTATCACCTCTTCCACAGATGTCTCTGTCATCATCACCTCCTCCATCGATACCATATTTTTTCGATGAAGAAGAACCGCCTAGAAAGAGGATTTGTCTGAACTGTCCCATTCACTGTTTTGAGCTAGAGAACCGATTCCTTTGGAATCATTTCTTCCTAAATTTATTCATGTATATCGATATTGTAATAATAAAGTTCGCCTGAAAAGGCTTATATACCGGGGGGGACGGAAAAATTTAAAATAATTTCTGCTAAAAACAATAAAACAATCTCCAAAAGAACTATTCGCCGTGCACTTCATGAAGAAAATGTGTCTTCTTGTATTCCTCGAAAGAAACCTTTAATTTTAGCAATTAACAAGACTAAAAGGCTTGCATGGGCAATGGAAAGAAAAGATTGGACCATTGAAGACTGGAAAAAATAGTCTGGACAGACGAGTCAACTTTTTCTCAATTTCACAAATCTGGATGGGGACGAGTGTGGCAAGAACCAGGAGAGGAATTTCATGAAGATTGTATTGCATCAACAGTAAAACATTCTCCACAAAGGATGTTTTGGGCATGTTTTTCCTTTTTAAAGTTGGGACCCATTATACCACTTAAAGGTTCAGTTACTGGAGAAGTTTACAAAGGTGTTCTTGCCACTTATGCAGTTCCAACGCTCAAGGAATTTTCCCGAAAAACAAAAAAAAAATTTATTTTTCAGGAAGACAATGCGCCAGTTCACACTTCGAAGGTTGCACGAGAGTTTTTGCTTTCTCAAAAGGTAGATTTACTTCCATGGCCTGCTCAAAGTCCTGATCTTAACCCAATTGAGAATATGTGGTCTATAGTTGAGGTAGAAATTCGAAAATGCAATCCTCAACCTTCAAGCATTCCTGAGCTTGAAAAGGCGGTAAAAGAAGCGTGGGATGCGATATCGCAAAAAGAGTACCGAAACTTGGTGCGATCAATGCCAAATAGAATTCAGGCTGTGATCGACGCCAATGGAGGACATACTAAATATTAATGTCAGTTTTCGAAAAATAAAAAAAAAATTGTATGTTTCTGTAAAAAATAAAAAATTATTGAAAAAATAAAAGCGTGCAATACTTTTGTCCCCCCCCCGGTACGTATCATGAAAATATGATCGAGCATTTTGAATAAAACACAAACCATTCTGTGTCAATTGAAAATATTTTCAATTTTTTTTTGAATCTTTTATAAGTTTACAAAATTTTATTATTTTATTTTATTTTTAATTTTTTATTTAATACTAATAATAAATAATGATCAAATCATAAAAATATAATTATTTATTCTGCCACAATACCTGATAGAATACATCACCTTGATTTGGGTTTATTTTAATATCAAGTTAATTATATATGATAACTTTTAAAGTTGCAACATAGTAATCATTTAGTAGATGAAATAGATTGTAGATTAGCGGAAATACCAAAATTTACAAATTTAAAATTTTTAAAACTGGATTACAATCAATTGCAAGATTAATGGCAAATGAATAACGTAATCTAATAAAAGTAATGATTTTTGTAATTAATAATTTATATAAAGAAAATACCAAAAAAGTGAAAAACTTTATTGCAAATAAAGATTTAATAAAACTTTACGAAAAGTGGAATAATATGTATAAATGAGTAGATATGAAATTTTTAAGCAAAGCGATTTGAACAAATTCGAGATATATATAAAACTTTGACAAGTTCTATATTTTGTATTATAATTTAATTAAAGTTAATGCATTTTAGGAATCTATATATGAATAGTTACAGAACTTCATCTGAATTTTTCAACAAATTTCTCTATCTGAGCTAAAACTTCTGAAACTACACTTATGGATTTATCATGTGATCAATTTAATATGAAATTTTAACGCAATTAATAAATATACTATAGAGACTTATGAAAGCCTTCATCATAAATATGTTAAGGTCTCTTATCGATTAAGTAATAAAAAAACATTGAAACTCAATTAATGCAAATAATAAATATTTAATATATAAAATACACAATATTATGTAGTTTTTTCTAAGAGATTATATTTTATTAGATTCGACACCAATCAATCGCTAAAATAATTTCACAAAATCAATCAACAAATTTGAAAATAACTTTTCGTGCATTTAAATTTTCATCAAAGCTCTTTAAATTTTCGTTAATAAATTTATTTTTATTTTTTGAGGAAAAAAAAGTAGAAACTAATATAGATGATAAAATGAAGACTGGGTTTGATCAGTTTTTAGTATGTATGAATTCATATTTAGATCTAATTAAAATATCTAAAATAGACAGCGCTTAAACAAAGGTAATAATATACAGATCAGTAACATTGAAAAATAGTGCAATAATGCGTGCAAATAACAGTTATCATTAAAATCTTTAGTTTAGTAATATTTCTGTTGTTATGAATTATTTGAATACGTATCTGATCAAGGTGTTTATTATAGACAGGTATTTATTTAGTTTTAATATTGATGCATTTTTATTATACTATATATATTGATAATTTTTAATATATTTAAGGTATTATTAATAGCAAAAATTGAAATAGAAAAAGAAAAACCTCTACTGAATCTGACATTAATTTAATGGTATGACTTTAAGTCACAGAGTCAACCATATTATCATTAATATCCTTGATTACAAATTAAAGAATTATATAATTTTATAGAAATAGAAGCTATATAAGATATAATGTATATAATACTACATTTTAAAAGTAAAAATAAATATTTTCTTAATAATTACATTTTTTAATAAAATAAAAATCTTTATATAAATTTATATGAATATGCAAAAATTAGCAATTATATCCGTAATTTATATGTAATTATGTGTAATAAAATACGTAATTTGTTTGTTGATTGTGCTTAAAAAGCCTTGCAAATATTAGGCTTAATGTTTGTGACGCATTTTTGCAAAAAAATGCAGATAAGTCAAATTGTATAAACAAAGAACTTAACCTTATTTGAAGTTTTAAGCAAATATTTTTTAAAGTTCAAAGCCAATTAAAATATCACTTTATAATATTTATTTACCATTTTTCTTTTACAATACTGTAACTATAAGTTTACAAGATTAAAAATGTTCTAATTCATATTTTAACAGCATTACATATCCTTTTCTTCAGAAATATATGCTGTATTTCTTATTTAAATGAAATCATTTGAATGTTTAATAATTAAAGTTTTATTAACACACTACAATATATATAATTTGTTAGATATCTGCTAGAATGGAACCCTTTACCATCTTCATAAAACTTTGCATATAGAAAAAGTAGAGCTTCTAATGAGTCGAGTCAAGTTGAGTTTTAAAGATAACTTGACTTAACTCAAAAAATTGGAGTTGAGTTGAATTGAGTTAAAAAATTTTTAAAACTCTAACTCAACTCAACTTGAATTATACTTAAATTTGACTCAACTCAACTTGAGTCAAATAAAAATCTCATAAATATATTCACTAATTATATAAATAATAAAATAATAAAATTATAATTAATGTTTCAGAAGCCATTATTTAATGATCTACTGATCAGGATTTTGTGAAATCTGCATCATCATGTTCGTCAAGATGTGTTCATCAAAACAATATGTATTACATTTCTAATGGATCACTGAACGCTGCAATATTCAAAAAAATATGTTAAAAATGTCTATTTTAAGCTTTGTAACCGATATATTTTCTAAAATTCTGGGATTGTATTTTGCCACAAATTAAGGTTCACAAGATGCCAAATATGGATATACAATTATACAAATTTCTAAAAAGAAAATTTTTGGCTATCAAAAAATTGGAAATCACTAAAAATGTGTTACACATTTTCAAAAATGATAACTTGTGTAATATCAATTCATATGAGTCAACTGAGTTAACTTGAGTTGAATCAATTTATTGACTCGATTTAACTAATAACTCGACTCGAATCAAATGAAACAGAAAATTTTTAACTTGATTTGACTCAAATTCGAGTCAACTCATTTGACTCATAAGTTCATTAGAAGCTCTAAGGAAAAGTTTTGAATAAAGGTGACAGAACTTTTATTATTTATGTATGTATGACCAAAATTAGATTAGTTATACTTGTTAATCTTTCATTTTTTTGCAGATCTTATATATAAATTAGTGTTGTTCAAGACCTATTTTAAAACCAAAGAAAAGGGTTATGGTAAATAAACTTTTTAATTAGTCTAGCCTATTTTTTTTTTTTTTTTTTTTATTGCTTTACTAGGTTCGCGCTGATGCTTACATGGTGCGCACGGCTCACAAGTAGCTATACGACTTATTTGTGATGAAGCACTGTTACCCCCCTTTGACACTTTTAAGCCCAGTATGAGTATGCGAGTCTTAGGTACATGATTGTCTAATACCTGAGTAGACTGCCATATCATAAACCCGTGTGGGAATGCGCATGGTACCTGTCATCATGTACATTCATCACAACTACTGGAAATTAGGGTCAAGAACGACCTAAGATAATAGCCTACACTATAGTTGCCTTGCCATACGTCAAAATCACCCAGAGAATCGAACTCCAGCCATAAAACCCTAGTTGTGATATAGGCATCACGATAATTGAAGACACTGCAATATTAACCACCTATAACCTGCGACTTTTGTTCAATCCAAGTTATACAGTACCTACCATTGATCCTACCCTCACGGATACCCTTTGCAGATGATGCGCACTTGTCCATTACAGACCAGTCCCACTATCAGTTTCAAACTCAATTGATTCACGATAGGTGAGAATATCTATTACCACTACCTGTTATCAGGATGGTATGGATCTAGACGAAGCGAACTTACACCTTTTGGTGGTAGCTACCATCACACTTTATAGACATCTCAGGTTCACCATATTCTATAAATTCGTGATCTTCAACGTACATGGTATGTACGCACCCTATGATATTCATTCCCAGAATCGAACCGGTAAATCCTACAAACTTAATTTGTTACGATCTGCCTTGGCTAGGGACTGAACTAGGGTCTATTGCAGTGTAACCTATGATAGGGCTTAGCGTTTTACCGCTAAGCTAGGACTGCCAAATCCTCAGTCTAGCCTATTAGTACTAAAATAATACTAAATTATATGTGGTGTAACAAATTACTATAACTTAAGCCGGAATCACATGATCGAATCGGCTGAATGTTTATTGAAAGGTCTAATGGCGAAATAATGCTAAATTATGTGTGGTGTAACAAATGACTATTGATTTTTATAACTCATGCTGAATTTTTGCCAAATCACATGACCGAATTGGCTGAATGTTTACCAAAAGGTATTAATGCCGAAAGAAATGATTTCGACTGATATAATTCAAGTAAATTAAAATAAAAATTTGCTTAACAATTGTTTATGTATAATGCAAATAAAATTTATGAAAACCATTACTGATACTGTTAATTAATAAAAACCATTAGAGAATATGAATCTAAAAATGTTTTAAACCTTCCTAGGATTATTTGAAATTTATTAAATTAATGCTAAATCACTTTTGTATTGTTTTAGCATTGAATATATGTATTAATATGAAGATATTATAAATCAATAATAATAATGTATGTATTAACATTTTAAAATTATTTCATTTAATTTTTAACCTTTTTTAAAAAGTTCCAGTCAAGAGTTCTACGTTTAAATCTTCGATCACTTGTTTAGGAATATCACTTATTAATCAATTATTGAATTATTGTTATTAGGTAGGGTGTTAGAAGGTTAAGAAAATTTGTCAAGTCTTGAATCACTGGCATTTAGTAACAATGTTAAGATATCAATCAAAGTGGCGCGGTATCAAAAAAAAATTGACTCGATCATAACGATTCTCAATAGTATAAAAAAAATAATGAAATAAAAATCGAAATTTCGGTTATTCATTTTGAAAGCTTTTATGTAAATATTAATATTAATAATAGTAAGAATACAACTCATTAAAACCTTTTTAGCAAAATAATTTTATAAGCATAGTATAAACCAACTTTTCACACCCAAATCCTTTGCGTCATTTCAAGTAACGGTCGGTCTATTTCAAAAATGTTCGTTCTATCTTTGAATATTCACGTATTCACGGATAAAAACTTAAATGATAAAAATAAAAGTATTGATACTATCATAATTTTATTATCATTATTAGAGTTTCACATATATCAGCACGAGAAATTCCAAAAGCTTTCAAATAATAAATAAGCAATGGAGAAAATATAAAATTATTTTCTAACTACCTATAAATTCTTTCCCATTTAATTTACAAATTCGATAGTCCAATCTTCACTAATCAATAATTTAGGATTTCTAATAACAACAACATCTTTGGATATTTCTTCAATATTAATTCCTATATAATTAGTTCCTCCTGAACTAAATTTCAATTCCTTTTTATCATCTGTTGAATCATTATAATACCCAATTATTTTCTTTGGTGCTTTATCAATTCCAAGAATAATTATTCTTTCTACACTAAGATCCTTATTTGATTTAACATAATTATTTTCTTTATCGATATTTAGACCATCAATAAATGATGTGGACAACAATATTCCGGAAGTAAAGTTAAATTTTCTATGTATAAAATGTCCTTTTTGATATTCATAAGTTTCTCCGTCGTCTAAATACAATGATCCGGTTGCTTCTCCCTATAAAAAAAAGAAAATATTTATCATTTTAAATTTTTTAAGAAAATTGCAATGTTTTTTTTTTTACCTTATTGTCTAAAGCAACCAATAGTGTAAATGGATCTGAACGCATAGCTAATGAAGATCTTCTGAATCTTTGTCTTCTAGGAATAATGGAGCCTCCTCTTAAGAATACTGGAATCTTATTTATAGGAGCATTTACTTTTACTTTACCAGACCCTTTAACTTTGTTAAATGTATAATAATCATAAAATACCTACAAAACAAAAGTAAAGTTAAAGATCGAATTTTTCTTAATCCTTTATATGATTTTAAATATAATTTTCCTTTCATACTTCATTTCTGGAAAAGTAAATTTCAGTAGAAGTTTGTCCTTGATTTGTGATAGGTTTAACGAGAAGAGAATTTCCAACAAAATATTGATCCTCCATAGAAAATGTCTCTTCTTCATTCGGAAAAATTACAAACATAGGCCTAATGATTGGCATTCCGTTAGTGCTAGCTTCTTGAAATAAAGTATACCAAAAAGGTAATAAAATATATCTCTGTCGAACTGCGTCTCTAATATAACTAGTGTATGGTTCTCCAAACAACCAAGGCTCCCGACGCTTTGTATCAATATGAGCATGTGCTCTAAAAAAAGGTTGAAAAGCACCAGTTTGATACCAACGAACTAATAACTCGGGATCAGGGTTTCCAAAGAATCCACCAACATCAGCTAAAGTTAATAAATGAATTAATAAAAAATTAATAAATATATCAAATAATAAAATATCAATAACATTAATTAACTGACCTCCCGAGAATGGCAATCCAGAAATACCGATAGTTAACAACATTGGGGATGAAATAGCTAAATGGTTCCAACTAACAGTATTATCACCTGTCCAAATTGCACCAAATCTTTGACTTCCAGCAAAAAATGCTCTAGAAAGTACAAAAGGACGACGGGGTGGATTGGTTCGGTTTATTAAACCCTGAGCAGTTGCTGCATGCTGAAAAGTATAAATTAGTAACTAGATCATTCTTCTTAAAACAAAAACGAATTAATATTTACAAAAGCCATCCCGAAAAGATTATGTATGTCACGATGTTCCCATCCTTCATAATGAATAACATCTTTATGCATCGTAATTTCAGGACCACTGAAAACAGAAGGCTAAATTGATCAAATTAAGATATGATTAGATTGTCATGAAATACAAGATTAAGTTGCTTGATTAATTATTAAATTACCTCATTCATATCATTCCAAATAAATAAGAATTCGGTTGATTCCTGAATAATTTTTTTTTTTTAAAAAAAAACTTGCTTTTCGTAATTTAAAGATGACTTGTTTGTTATAAAGAAATGATTGATCTTACTTTATATTGATCAAATGCAAATTTTTTAGCCCACCAATCTTGAGCTTTTGGATTGGTCCAGTCAGGCCAAATAGAGTTACCAGGCCAGCACCAACCATCATATACTTTATCAACATTTTCTTTAGTAAGAAGGTCCAATTCTTTAGCCTCCTTGTAAACATAATAGTTATCATCTCTTTTGAAATGTGGATCTACAATTGTTACCATCTAACGGAAGAGTAAAGTTTTTTATAATAATAAATAAATATATATATGTTTTTTTGATAACTTAGATAATATCAAAACTTCTTTACATATCTACCTTTCTTCCTTTCCTACCAATATCTCTTTGCATTTTTTCTGGATCTGCGAATTTTGTTTTATCCCATGTAAAATACTTTTTATTATCGGTATGTTCAATATCCAACCAAATGACATCATATGGGATATCATGTTTATCAAATCCTGCATCAACTTCAGCTACATCAAGTTGATTAAGATAATTCCATCGACATTGATGATAAGCGATTGCAAATGATTGAGGTAGAGCGGTGAATCCGGTGAGAGATCCATATTGCTTAAATATATCAGATGTTGTTGGGCCAAGAAAGGCAAACACATCAATGATGCCAGATTCAGAAAACCAGTGTGTATGCGTCGAAGTTGGTGTGTTTTTTCCAAAATTAAGAAAACTTGAAAGTCCATGCTAATAATAAATAAAGTTATTAAGAAAAAGATTTAATCGAATTAATAAGATCATTATAACTCAATACAATAATATATTTACTTTGTCTTCTTTGCTTTTGACAATGTCGATCCATGTTTCGGCGGAATTAAGCCATAATATTGCGACTGATGCTCCCTTACGATGTGCCATCATGAATGGAATTGATCCATATAAAGCCATTGGATTATCTATATCATATTCAAATACGTCCAAATTATATAATCGATATGGTTCATTATATGCACCTGGTCCCCCGCTAGAAAAAATGTAAGAATGTAAATGATGAATTATAATAAGTCATATACAAAATTTTACAATATCATACCGTGTTTCCTTTAATGAAAGAGATGTTGCATGCTCTGGAATACCATACACATGACCAAACCCCGGAAATGAGATATCGAGACCAATAGACTCGGGTCCTGTTTGTATAAATATACATATTATATATTTAATTTCATTACAAAATTCTGCTTGCTTAATTGTAAATTACCATTTGGTTTTAAATCCTTTTTGCCATTAAATGTTTCTTCCCATAAACCATCCTCTCGTTTTTCTTCAATTTTTTCTAGTATTTCCTCACTTGCAAAATCTGCATTATCGTCAGATTGGATTACTAATTTATCAGGTTGATTATTAACTGGATCATCTTTTTTCCTTAAATGCTCAAAATTAAAGAATCCGCGATCATTAAATGTAATGACCGGTAAATCGTTATCCAGTAATTCAACACGAAATGGAGCATGATGTATTATAACCTTATGATTTCGATCTATTCCAAAAGAGATTGATGTAATACCCTCCTTTACGGTATTTTCGGTATATTCTAAAGTATTACTAGGCTCCTGGACTAGTGACCAATCCTTTACTCTATCATATCTAGGTTTTAGTGGACTTTTTTCATTGACTCGAATTCTGACAACATTATTGATTAATAGATGAATTTCAAAGATAAAATAAACTTTATTTTCAGAATTAATTAATTCTCCTGAAATGACTCCATCCTCTATCTTGATCGTATCTTTGATTACATTATATGGTGAACTAGCAGATTTATCAGCATAATCACGATTTCTGCGACAAAACGAAGTTTGCGCGCACGTTCTAAAATCCTGTTTCTTTACTGCTGAAATCATTATAATGAAAACAAAAATTACAAATGTAAACAGGAAAATGTGCTTTTTAAAGCGAATAGAAACATTATTCCTATTTTTTCCTCCCGTATGAGTACTCATTTTATTAAAAAATTATAAAGAAAAAAGAGTGGCTTAGAATCGATCATCTATATGTGTTTGAATCGTTTGAATCACTAACTATATAAATCGATATCTACAGAATTATATGTAATATAAATGTACAAAATATATTTTTGACCTAGTGATTCATTAGAATTTATTATTAATTTTGTTCATTTTTAAATAAATTTCCTAATCCATAAAAATTGCTATATTTTATAATTTATTTATAAAAGATTAATAATATAAGGTTTTTTAAGAAAATTACTGATAAAAGATATTTAATTTAATATGTATTTTTATTCTATTATTTAAATACATAAATTTTATAAATATAAATATAACTATAAATATTAGGCTACATAATATAATAAAATCAGTTTTCATATTTTATCTGAATCAGTAAAGTAGAATTATAAAATTTTTTTTAATTGACTAAAAAGAAAGATTTATATTTCACATAAATTTGAGTTATTTAAAAATATATATAGTACTTAAACTTATTTACAGAAAGTTCAAAAAAGGTTTGAATTATATTATTTTATTATAGCTTTCTTTTTTTTTAGCATTCATCTTTATAATAAATTAAGAATTCAAAAGTTAAGTTTTTGTATATTTTTTCTTATCTTTACTATCCTGTCTTCATTTTAATCATTTTTTTAAAGTTATGATACTATTATTACTACCTTTTGCTGGTTTAGCAATATTCAAGATTTTACATTTAATACAAATATTAGCTGAATAGTATAATTTTTTGATTTATAATATACAAGTCTATAAATCATTAATAAAGACTTTTGAAAAAAATTTATAAATAGAACTTACATTATTATTAGATTTTTTTTCATATTATTATCAAATTTCTCATTATTATCATTACTATTTGAATTTTTATATTCATATTTATATTCATTTTATTTATTTTTATTATAATCATCCTTCTTTTCTATATTTTCTTGATCTGCTTTTTTCATATTATCTAGTTTTTAGTGATACAGCTATTATAATATCATACATATTGTGAAATACTATACTATAGGTATAAAAATTATTTTCAAAATTTTTTGCAGAATTATTTTATTTCTTAAAAAAGCTTTTTTATACTAAATAAAGTTGTAATTTTTCAAACTCAACATATTTTATAATAATACTAATATTTTTATATATGTAGCAAAAAAAAAATAATATAGTGTACTTTTCTTTTATAATTTTCATTTGTTTTTATTTTAGCATTCTTAAGCAAATATTTATGATCTTCTGTTATTTACTTACTATATAACTCTTTAAATAATTTATAAAGCAAGTATTCTTCAAACATTAGATCTAAAAATTGATATAATTGTTCAAAATTTTCTGACAAATAATGAGAAGGATAATAAATAGTATAAGCTAAGTTATCATATTTCTTGATTAAAAAATTAATGTTCAGCAATATAATAGTATTTAATAAATTTTTATAAATATGGAAAGCGGTCAGTAGAAAAGGGAAAAATTTAAATTTTGATCAAAATTTATATTATTAAACCACTTGGCTAATCTTGATTATGTGCATAACGATAAATTTGGCTTAATAATAAAAATTAATAAAAATTTTGGATTTTTTTCTTATCTACTGACTGCCTCTCATATAACTTTAAAAAGATATATTAATTTTTTTTATATAGGTAATTTGATTAATACTTTACTTTTTCTCTTTTTAAATATTATGCAATATAGTCTTTATGAATAATACTATTATCTATAAGTTAGATTATTTTCTAAAATCTTTCTATTTCTATTTTTTAATACTACAATAAAAGTTTCAAAATGCCTTATCTTTAAGTAATTGGTAATTGAATATATCATTAATTAAATAAATTAGAATTTAAAGGCTTTCTAATAAATTATTTTTTAAGATAAGAATTTTCTTAATCCTTTTGTGAATTTTGTTTATTATAATGTATTTGCCTAATAATTTTTCTGATTCATCATTCTCATCATTCATCTTAATTCTCCTTTGCTCTAAATAGAATTAAAAAAAAACACAATAAAAACTTACTAGTTTCTTCATTAATATTATCTTTATTTTATTCAGTTGGTAAATAATATGAATTAAAATGTAACAGAGTATTATTAATCAAAAGTAACATTTTTTATTTTTTACTCTTAAGTAACTATTCAAAAATTGTCAATTCATCTATGCTTTTGAACTTCAATAATAATAAATTAGAAGTTATTTTATATTAATTTTCAAAAAAAAGTCTTGAATCTTTTATATTACCAATTATTAACAGTTTGAGCTTATCAGTCTCTATTGTATTTGTATTAAGAATAACTATAATTTATTATCTTTTTTAATATGAATTAGTTTAATTATAAGTGTTTAATTTAGAAATATCTGATAATAAAGACTTATTTTATCGATATTATAAAGTTTATTAAAAGTGTATATTCTTAAAAATTATTATAGCTTAATTCTTTTTTTGGAAGAGATATTAGTGATATATTTTCTGATTCTTTATGTATTTGATATTGACAGATATTATTACATTTTTTGAAGCTATATAATCATTAGAAAATATTAACTTATTCTCTTATATATTGAATACATTAGCAAAAAATCTTGTCTTTTCTTTTATTAATAAATCAGTTAAAATAATAACATCTCACTGATCGAAATCAAAAAATCAGACATGTGATAAATCATCCATCAATCGTCTGTCAATCAGACATAATTATTAATGGCTAAAAATCAACCTAAATCAACCTGTCCAATTTATGGACGATTTGTATATTTATAAAATCAGAAAGCAACTTTAATAGATTATTTTATGTTGAAAATAACAATTCGGAAGGATTTGTTAGGCCAATAAAATTATGTTAAAAATAACAATTCGGAAAGCAATTTTAATAGATTATTTTATGTTGAAAATAACAATTCGGAAGGAAATAAGATATCATAATTTCATAATTGGTATTTTCTATTAATCGGATTGATAGCTAAATATTCTTTTGCATTTCACCAAGTTGAAATCATATAGTTCACTGGTATAAAACATCTTAAAATATGATATACTGGTATTAGGGTTCCTTAAAAATCGAATCAAATCAAATATTTAAGCAATTTGA